>NW_025555277.1:0-66706 GCF_020424385.1 Procambarus clarkii | reverse complement strand
GAAGGTTCCAGAAGAACATATTAATTTAAACAAGTTGGAACATCATTCGATTTCCAGTGAGGATTAAATCAAATCCTTAAAAAGAATCAATGGTACCATCAAGTACTACTTATAATCTTTAAATCCTATGTCTATTTATATTATAATCACATTTTATCACTATAATCTGTCTTGACAATAAAAATATTCAATCAATAGTCATTGAAGGCTACCTAGCCCTGGAAACACAAACCGAAACTGTCTCCATTTTCCGCTTGTTACAACTTGTAATAAAGTTGTTACTTTTTTTTTTTTTTTGAGATATATACAAGAGTTGTTACATTCTTGTACAGCCACTAGTACGCGTAGCGTTTCGGGCAGGTCCCTGGAATACGATCCCCTGCCGCGAAGAATCGTTTTTTCATCCAAGTACACATTTTACTGTTGCGTTAAACAGAGGCTACAGTTAAGGATTTGCGCCCAGTAAATCCTCCCCGGCCAGGATACGAACCCATGACATAGCGCTCGCGGAACGCCAGGCGAGTGTCTTACCACTACTCCACGGAGACTGTTAAAGACATCTTGGCTTAACGTGTTTATGACGTATTAGAACGTTGTTACAACTTGCTATATTGGTTGTTATAACTGGTTAGGAGGTGTTAAAAGTTGTTCGAACGTTGTACCAACGTCGTAGTTTCGGTGTGTGTTCGGTAGGCTGGCTCAGGGACCATGGTGGACGCTGGCTGGGAGACTAGCGCCCACCATCGCCAGAGGGCAGAGCGTTGTGTTTGTAAACAGTGCACCACGTGTGCGGTGCTTGGACATTATACAAGCAAGACTTTACGCACACACTCATCTTATATCACCATTCATAGCGCTCTAGATACTGGGGGAGTTTCTGCTCTATATATATAAGGAAAATCCTAATGCTTTTATCGAAATAAGAGTGTTGAGTGACAGACGACAGTGACGCCGCCTCCACCACCACAATCATCTTAATCTTATCCTACAGCAAAGCTACTAGGGACGTATTCAACAGCAAAGCTGTGCATCAAAATAAAGTGCATAGCTCTTCAAGAGAGATCATAGGGACTGGCAACACAGTCAGACAGGCACCGGTTCTCAATTTTTTGATGAGTATTAAGTGTTATTTGCAGTATGTTGATTGGCCAATTTGCATGCATCAAAACATAACCTTAATATGTCCATATGGGACAAAGCCCCATATGGACATTTACACGCTGGGGCAAAGCACTAGATTTCACTAAGTTTTGATTTAATCTTTCAGCAACTTAATCTTTTACAGGAATATTTACCCTCATGCTTGAATTTACTCAGCAAGTGAACCTTTTCATATAAATTTGAATATATATATATTATATATATATATATATATATATATATATATATATATATATATATATATATATATATATATATATATATATATATATGTCGTACCTAGTAGCCAGAATGCACTTCTCGGCCTACTATGCAAGGCCCGATTTGCCTAATAAGCCAAGTTTTCCTGAAATAATATATTTTCTCTAATTTTTTCTTATGAAATGATAAAGCTACCCATTTCATTATGTATGAAGTCAATTTTTTTTTATTTGAGTTAGAATTAACGTAGATATATGACCGAACCTAACCAACCCTACCTAACCTAACCTAACCTATCTTTATAGGTTAGGTTAGGTTAGGTAGCCGAAAAAGTTAGGTTAGGTTAGGTAGGTTAGGTAGTCGAAAAACAATTAATTCATAAAACTTGGCTTATTAGGCAAATCGGGCCTTGCATAGTAGGCTGAGAAGTGCGTTCTGGCTACTAGGTACGACATATATATATATATATATATATATATATATATATATATATATATATGTCGTACCTAGTAGCCAGAACTCACTTCTCAGCCTACTATTCAAGGCCCGATTTGCCTAATAAGCCAAGTTTTCCTGAATTAATATATTACTATAATTTTTTTCTTATGAAATGATAAAGCAACCCTTTTCTCTATGTATGAGGTCAATTTTTTTTTATTGGAGTTAAAATTAACGTAGATATATGACCGAACCTAACCAACCCTACCTAACCTAACCTAACCTATATTTATAGGTAAGGTTAGGTTAGGTAGCCAAAAAAGCTAGGTTAGGTTAGGTTAGGTAGGTTAGGTAGACGAAAAAACATTAATTCATGAAAACTTGGCTTATTAGGCAAATCGGGCCTTGAATAGTAGGCTGAGAAGTGCGTTCTGGCTATTAGGTACGACATATATATATATATATATATATATATATATATATATATATATATATATATATATAATTGACCTTATACATTAAGGTAATATTGCTAACTTAGTTATCATTAGTTTATCATATTGCATATAATTTCTTGTACCTAGATACCAGTACTTATCACACTTATTGTCCTTTGATTGCATATTTACATATATCATACTTGTATAATTCATGTTGTTGAGTTTATTTTGTGTTTATTTGCCCGAAACGCTATGCGTGCTAGTGGCTGTACTAGAGTGTAAGAACTCTTGTATATATAAATTTATAACAAAAAATATTCGAAAGTGAAAATTGTTGTGATAATATTAGAGTTAGGCTAGACTGTGTATATTGTTCAGAGCCTTGATCTTGAACAGAACCAGTGTTCAGTTACAGAAATAAGTTATTTAATCTTATCCTTGCCTAAAAATACAAGCTTATGTGTTGAAGTGTGTGCAGGTGGCTGTAGATCTCCAATCAACAACTTCATTTATCCTTAGAGTGCCACCTGCCCCCCTACAGTTCATTGTTATTAGGACAAGAGGAGTATTGATTGATTGATTGAGATTAAGCCACCCAAAAGGTGGCACAGGCATGAATAGCCCGGAAGTGGTGGCCCTTTGGAGCCATCTGATCTGTGGAGGTGCGACTGCACCCTACGGAGAGGTCATGACCTCTGAAGAAGAGTAGGATTTACAACCCTAGCTAAGGACTTTTATTTGTATTTTTTTTACGTACAAACTTTTTTAATTTAGTACAGTACAAGTGCTAAATTTCTCCTCATAAATCAATCCCGATATTTTCCACAGTCTGCGTAGAGCAGTGAATCGAAACCTTTTTGTTTGGAGCAATTCTAGAAATATTTTGCAAAATGTTGGGGAACCTCCTACCTGGCTGACATATCAGGTCCGTTAGGGGTAAATTATAAAATAGACTTATAAAGCAGTGGGGTTAATAAATAATAATTAACTAAACTTTTTTAATTAAATATTTCAAGAGCATTTAGTCCCTATTTATATTTACTAGTTACAGTGAATAACAAAAAGATGAATATTTTCATTTAGTTTCTGGTTCACGAATTACAAAGAAATACTGTGAATACATTTTGTAATAATTTTGTTTAATATAATTATTTTTTATATCGTTGTTAACGAAATAAAGTTTCATTTTATTGTTTTATAATACATTCACAATCGAAAATAATAACAATTTCAAGAGAATGAGAGTGATTGTAATTATCTCTTAGTTTAATGTGAAACTTGGGTTTGCTTTTTTGAACACAAAAACTTAATTCGTGGTCGCATCGCTGTTTTGTTACGAGGTCACGTTAAAACTTTAATCTTTTTTTAGTCCACAAAAAAAGATGGCAAGTTGTACTTTTTTTTGCAAGGTTTTACAAAAATTTCCACAAATTCTCATGGATTTAAATCCATTCTCATGGAGAGTGAGAATGGATTCTCAAATTCTCAAGGAGCAACTGATTCATGGAACCCAGGACAGGGGCTCGTGTAACCCTGGTTGGGAACCATTGCCTTACAACAACAACCTGACCAACCAATAAAATAAAAAATAAATAAAATAGAGGAGGAAAAAAGAGAGCATGAAGCAAGCAGAGCAGGGCAGATAAAGAGAAATCCTAAAGAGTTTTCTCCGATATATTAAACAAAGGTTAAGGAGAAGACTGCACAATGTGGCAGGTCATGTAAGTGATAAGAGTCAGTATGTGATGAGTACAGTGCCCATCTCCCAGGATGTCCTACAGGGCCATGTGATCAGTAGCTGGCACTGGCACACTCTGGCTGCATTATCAGGATAGTTTTTTTTATTAATACATGAGGTACATCTGCATTAGTGCAGCTACCCTAGACTATATGAAATGGAGTACAGTGTGTCAAAAAGCTAACTAGGTGATGCTAAAAAATCCCCATCACACAGAATGGTTAGTCATACAGAGACATGTGATAAGCGGTCTGCACTGGCAGACTCCGGATGCATTTTGAGGATATCATCAACACAAGAGTGAATAAGGTAGCAGTGGTAATACAAGTCCCCATCTCGCAGGATGGTTAGTCATACAGAGCCATGTGTTTAATAGCCTGCACTGGCAAATTTTGGGTATACTGTGAGGATATCTTCAAGAATACGAGAGTGAATAAAGTAATTGCAAAACTCCAGGTACCTCATGCCAACTGGTCTGAAAGGTCTAATAACTGGGCATTCAGTGATTGGATAGTGTCGTACAAGAGGGAGAAAACTCTTAGGTCTCGCCCCATCAAATTTCACTTTTTAATTTTTTTGATAATATTTTGGGAATTACATATTTTCTGATACATATAATATAAATTATTTTCTAGGGATTATGAAGTTTGAATTTATGACCATACTTAGAAGTTTTCAAGTCAATATCACGAGACAATAATAATTCCCTCTCCCTCTACCTACCCAAAAGGAAATACAATAGGCGATTTTAAGGCGACAAAAATCTATACATCTTTCGTACAATAGGCGACAAAATTAATTCATAAGCAACTGGTACTGTAAGGAGATTATTAACCCACAAGAGCCAGACCCTTTTCAATAAACTCTACGCTTTACATTTCCCAATATAAGCATCTTATCTTGAGGTTATCTTGAGATGATTTCGGGGCTTTAGTGTCCCCGCGGCCCGGTCCTCGACCAGGCCTCCACCCCCAGGAAGCAGCCCGTGACAGCTGACTAACTCCCACGTACCTATTTACTGCTAGGTAACAGGGGCATTCAGGGTGAAAGAAACTTTGCCCATTTGTTTCTGCCTCGTGCGGGAATCGAACCCGCGCCACAGAATTACGAGTCCTGCGCGCTATCCACCAGGCTACGAGGCCCCTACGAGGCATGATAAATATCCCGCCTCACACATGCAAAGACCGGAAAGGTTTCGGGCCCTCCAGGACCCTCATGAAGGTGAAACTGGACTGGCCGAAACCCAGTCATTTTCCATTATTTTCATGTTTTGAATCAATACAAACATTCGTCGACAGGTGGTAGCATGGTAACCTCACAGGAGGAGAAGACCACTACAACCCCAGCACACTCACACCTTGTAAACAGTACTATCTCAATGGTATAGATACACACCTTCAATTGTGTTTACCAAGACGAACAATTCAAAGAAGTGCATTTGTCTTAATAGCCTTGAAGTGAGCAATTATTAGTTGGTGAAATAATGTCCAGGTGAGACTTCATCTCCCGCTAGGTGTCACTCACTTCCCCCAGGTGTCACTCACTACCCCCAGGTGTCACTCACTACCCCCAGGTGTCACTCACTTCCCCCAGGTGTCACTCACTTCCCCCAGGTGTCACTCACTACCCCAGGTGTCACTCACTACCCCAGGTGTCACTCACTTCCCCCAGGTGTCACTCACTACCCCAGGTGTCACTCACTTCCCCCAGGTGTCACTCACTTCCCCCAGGTGTCACTCACTACCCCAGGTGTCACTCACTACCCCAGGTGTCACTCACTACCCCAGGTGTCACTCACTACCCCAGGTGTCACTCACTTCCCCCAGGTGTCGCTCACTACCCCAGGTGTCACTCACTTCCCCCAGGTGTCCTCACTTCCCCCAGGTGTCACTCACTGTCACCCCCAGGTGTCACTCACTACCCCAGGTGTCACTACCCCAGGTGTCACTCACTACCCCAGGTGTCACTCACTACCCCCCAGGTGTCACTCACTCCCCAGGTGTCACTCACTACCCCCAGGTGTCACTCACTACCCCAGGTGTCACTCACTACCCCAGGTGTCACTCACTACCCCAGGTGTCACTCACTCCCCAGGTGTCACTCACCCCAGGTGTCACTCACTACCCCAGGTGTCACTCACTACCCCCAGGTGTCACTCACTACCCCAGGTGTCACTCACTACCCCAGGTCACTCACTACCCCAGGTCACTCACTACCCCAGGTGTCACTCACTACCCCAGGTGTCACTCACTACCCCAGGTGTCACTCACTACCCCAGGTGTCACTCACTACCCCAGGTGTCACTCACTACCCCAGGTGTCACTCACTACCCCAGGTGTCACTCACTACCCCAGGTGTCACTCACTACCCCAGGTACACTCACTACCCCAGGTGTCACTCACTACCCCAGGTGGTCACTCACTACCCCAGGTGTCACTCACTACCCCAGGTGTCACTCACTACCCCAGGTGTCACTCACTACCCCAGGTGTCACTCACTACCCCAGGTGTCACTCACTACCCCAGGTGTCACTCACTACCCCAGGTGTCACTCACTACCCCAGGTGTCACTCACTACCCCAGGTGTCACTCACTACCCCAGGTGTCACTCACTACCCCAGGTGTCACTCACTACCCCAGGTGTCACTCACTACCCCAGGTGTCACTCACTACCCCAGGTGTCACTCACTACCCCAGGTGTCACTCACTACCCCAGGTGTCACTCACTACCCCAGGTGTCACTCACTACCCCAGGTGTCACTCACTACCCCAGGTGTCACTCACTACCCCAGGTGTCACTCACTAGGTGTCACCCCCCAGGTGTCACTCACTACCCCAGGTGTCACTCACTACCCCAGGTGTCACTCACTACCCCAGGTGTCACTCACTACCCCAGGTGTCACTCACTACCCCAGGTGTCACTCACTACCCCAGGTGTCACTCACTACCCCAGGTGTCACTCACTCCCCAGGTGTCACTCACTACCCCAGGTGTCACTCACTACCCCAGGTGTCACTCACTACCCCAGGTGTCACTCACTACCCCAGGTGTCACTCACTACCCAGGTGTCACTCACTACCCCAGGTGTCACTCACTACCCCAGGTGTCACTCACTACCCCAGGTGTCACTCACTACCCCAGGTGTCACTCACTACCCCAGGTGTCACTCACTACCCCAGTGTCACTCACTACCCCAGGTGTCACTCACTACCCCAGGTGTCACTCACTACCCCAGGTGTCACTCACTTCCCCCAGGTGTCACTCACTACCCCAGGTGTCACTCACTACCCCAGGTGTCACTCACTACCCCAGGTGTCACTCACTACCCCAGGTGTCACTCACTACCCCAGGTGTCACTCACTACCCCAGGTGTCACTCACTACCCCAGGTGTCACTCAATACCCCAGGTGTCACTCACTACCCCAGGTGTCACTCACTACCCCAGGTGTCACTCACTACCCCAGGTGTCACTCACTACCCCAGGTGTCACTCACTACCCCAGGTGTCACTCACTACCCCAGGTGTCACTCACTACCCCAGGTGTCACTCACTACCCCCAGGTGTCACTCACTACCCCAGGTGTCACTCACTACCCCAGGTGTCACTCACTACCCCAGGTGTCACTCCTACCCCAGGTGTCACTCACTACCCCAGGTGTCACTCACTACCCCAGGTGTCACTCACTACCCCAGGTGTCACTCACTACCCCAGGTGTCACTCACTACCCCAGGTGTCACTCACTACCCCAGGTGTCACTCACTACCCCAGGTGTCACTCACTACCCCAGGTGTCACTCACTACCCCAGGTGTCACTCACTACCCCAGGTGTCACTCACTACCCCAGGTGTCACTCACTACCCCCAGGTGTCACTCACTACCCCCAGGTGTCACTCATTACCCCAGGTGTCACTCACTACCCCAGGTGTCACTCACTACCCCAGGTGTCACTCACTACCCCAGGTGTCACTCACTACCCCAGGTGTCACTCACTACCCCAGGTGTCACTCACTACCCCAGGTGTCACTCACTACCCCAGGTGTCACTCACTACCCCAGGTGTCACTCACTACCCCAGGTGTCACTCACTACCCCAGGTGTCACTCAATACCCCAGGTGTCACTCACTACCCCAGGTGTCACTCACTACCCCAGGTGTCACTCACAAAAGGAGAGCATCAGGTTAGCGTCTGGGAAGGCGTCACTCAGGTGAGACACCTTCCTGATGAAGAAGAACACGAGGAAGATTTTCCACCAAGGGGACAATAGGCAGCTGGCGCCAGGATTCACCAAGCACTTACGTATTACCTTACGAAACCTATACATCTTTCCTCAATCATGGCGGCTAAGTTTCATGAGCTCCACGAGATGGTTTATGGCAATAATAAAGTTGACTTGTGAATAATCGAGACTCGTGATCAGTTTAAAACAAATGTAAACAAAGCCATCATGATTGCTGAAAGATGTACAGGTTTCGCAGGTGGACACTTAGGAACTTAATGAACTTAGGCCCTGTTCCTTAACTTATTCAGTGTAGAGAATGGATAATCATATGTACCGTCAACTGGCGCACATGTGGAAGTTAAATAATACCACTGTATTTTCACTAGAAATTTGTTAAAAATCGATTTATTTTGTATAATAGATCATGTAATATAGACGCTGCCATATTTGCGACGGGTGGCGACCTTCAGGTGTCCAGGAGGGTGAAGATAGCCTGAAATATCTCGCTGGCGACACCACCGCGCGGCGCCTCACTTATTAACACTCACCCATTTTATTTACGGCTTTTGCCGAGGTTTTCGACGCGGCGGCGACTCCCCAAGTTTGGTATTCCCGCCTCATGAAAACTGGACCTGCGATTTGCTGATTAAAAAGGCAACGGAGGATGGGGAGGAGGAGGATGGGGAGGAGGATGGGGAGGAGGATGGGGAGGAGGAGGAGGAGGGGGAGGAGGTTAAAGAAGGATAGAAGGGTACAAGAGGTGAAGGATGAGGTGTTAACATTCATATTTAATAACAACTAATAATAACTGCAAAAGAGTTAATGATTATAACCACACACTATACACACGTGGAGAGGCCAGGTGTGGGGTGGTATAACCACACACACGTGGAGAGGCCAGGTGTGGGGTGGTATAACCACACACACGTGGGGAGGCCAGGTGTGGGGTGGTATAACCACACACACGTGGGGAGGCCAGGTGTGGGGTGGTATAACCACACACACGTGGGGAGGCCAGGTGTGGGGTGGTATAACCACACACACGTGGGGAGGCCAGGTGTGGGGTGGTATAACCACACACACGTGGGGAGGCCAGGTGTGGGGTGGTATAACCACACACACGTGGGGAGGCCAGGTGTGGGGTGGTATAACCACACACACGTGGGGAGGCCAGGTGTGGGGTGGTATAACCACACACACGTGGGGAGGCCAGGTGTGGGGTGGTATAACCACACACACGTGGGGAGGCCAGGTGTGGGGTGGTATAACCACACACCACACACACGTGAAGAGGCCAGGTGTGGGGTGGTATAACCACACACCACACACACGTGAAGAGGCCAGGTGTGGGGTGGTATAACCACACACCACACACACGTGGAGAGGCCAGGTGTGGGGTGGTATAACCACACACCACACACACGTGGAGAGGCCAGGTGTGGAGTGGTATAACCACACACCACACACACGTGGAGAGGCCAGGTGTGGGGTGGTATAACCACACACCACACACACGTGAAGAGGCCAGGTGTGGGGTGGTATAACCACACACCACACACACGTGGAGAGGCCAGGTGTGGGGTGGTATAACCACACACCACACACACGTGAAGAGGCCAGGTGTGGGGTGGTATAACCACACACCACACACACGTGAAGAGGCCAGGTGTGGGGTGGTATAACCACACACCACACACACGTGGAGAGGCCAGGTGTGGGGTGGTATAACCACACACACGTGGGGAGGCCAGGTGTGGGGTGGTATAACCACACACACACACACACGTGGAGAGGCCAGGTGTGGGGTGGTATAACCACACACACGTGGGGAGGCCAGGTGTGGTTTGGTATAACCACACACACCACACACGTGGAGAGGCCAGGTGTGGGGTGGTATAACCACACACATGTGGGGAGGCCAGGTGTGGGGTGGTATAACCACACACCACACACACACGTGGAGAGGCCAGATACTTCAAGATGCTCCATACATATGTCAGCACAACAGTAATTGTTACAATTCAACGGACACATATGTTGACATGTATGGAGGGGGGGAGGGGCGGTAAGGCAGCGAGCGGCTGCCCTGTGAGGTGCTCACCTTGGCGTCCTACGGGAGACAAGGGTCTCACCCTGTGACGAGGCCAACCACACCCTTCCTCAAGCCTCAAGACCATTCATCCTTCCTCACTCTGCATCATGAGTGGTGAAGGGCGCTGCTAGATTTCCGTAAAGGTTGTCTTTGATGGATTAGGAACTTTCTTGAGAAATTTGATAGTGATTCTTCACTACACACAAAGGGAAAATGTTTTCTTTACAATTAGAGGCGCGAAGTGTATATCGTCAGATGGTAAATAATAATAAGAGACATTTGGTCTTTAAATTTAAAGGGAAGATAAGGGAACTATCAGGAGAAAGCGCCAGGCCATCACGACTATACAGCACTTGGAACGGGTTCAAAAAGCGGTTCAATATTCCATTCTTAAGCTAATTGACTAAATATAAAATAAAACTTTATGAAATTTGTACAATCTTTGAGCTTTCCATCATCAACAGATCCAGGAGCAAGTTTGGAGCCAAATCACTCTGAACACATAGCTCAGGTAACACGAATCTCATTTCGCCAAGATTGAAAACGTTTGCTAACTTAAGCCAACTTAATTATTAAGGAGAGACTGCGAGAGTGACTCGTTAAGAATGCCAAGTACTCCCCCCCCCCCTGAAGGCGTCTGCGTCCCTAGTGACTAGTCTTTACTGTGTTGTGGGACAAGGCTACAGTCTCAAGCGTCTGCGTCCCTAGTGACTAGTCTTTACTGTGTTGTGGGACAAGGCTACAGTCTCAAGCGTCTGCGTCCCTAGTGACTAGTCTTTACTGTGTTGTGGGACAAGGCTACAGTCTCAAGCGTCTGCGTCCCTAGTGACTAGTCTTTACTGTGTTGTGGGACAAGGCTACAGTCTCAAGCGTCTGCGTCCCTAGTGACTAGTCTTTACTGTGTTGTGGGACAAGGCTACAGTCTCAAGTCTTACTCCCACTAACTCCCAGGGTTTTATTGGTTTATGCACAAGTTTATATTTCTGGAAAAGTTTGAATTGTCAGTTTCAATTTCTGTGTTTATTATGCACCCCATACCCTACCCGTGGGGGGTGGTGGAAAGAGTTACAGAGGCACATAATGGGTTCAGGAACTGAACGCCAGAGTTCGTTTAGCTAAGCAAGTGACAATCTTTATAAGGTAATTACACAATTGTTAATGTTACATACGCATGTACATATATATATACATCTATGTACACAAATACATATTAATAATCTTTTTCTATCACAAGTGATTCAACAAGAGGCTCACAACAGTCACTATGCAAGCCACTTTACATCTATGGTGAGTCACACAGTTACTAGTCTGTGGGTTAAGGCACAGACTATTTGGCTCAAGGCATTGTACTTTGCTTCTTGTCGACGCAAGCGTTGCTCTTTAATCAGCTTCTTGGGTGGGAAAGGGAGGGACAGTAATTGGGAAAGGAGATCTCTCTCATGGGACAGGAAAGTGCCGTTGTTGTCTCTCTTGGTAGAGGTGATGAATATTATACATTCTGAGCACAGTGGCAGTTTTGGTAATCCATTTGGAGGGATGCTGACCTTCAAGGGAGAAGGCTTGGAGGGCTTCAGTGCAGGGGTTAGGATGGGTTAGCCTAAGCATCTTGATACCAACTAAAACATTAGTTTCAGTGATACGATCACTTACACATGAAATATTGAGTTCCTTCCTCATGTTTAGTAATTTAGTTGTACGGGGGCATCCGAGGATAATCCTCATGGCTTCGTTTTGTATCTTTTCAAGTAGTCAGTGATGGCGAATGTCAGAAAAAAGTTCATGCTGTTTGCTGAATGGTTGATATCATTCGTCTGTGAATTATTTCTTCATGTGTAGATGTGGACATCAGGCTGGGCAGGAGACAGCAGCGAGTGTTAGGATGGACTATTAACATATTATCTTTAACATCTGCTATGTAGTCATACTGTTATGGGTGTGGGTGAACAGGGAGAATGATATCATCACCTGCAGCAGCAGGTGATGAGTGACGACTATTGATGACGACCTGATCATCACCCACACAGGTCACCAGTTACATCAATGACCAAAACAATCAATACGACACTTTCCTCTCCCGTCCCAATACGGAAAGCTCAAGTTAATATTGAAATTTAGAGCCGTCATACATGCCTCCATAATTTACTCCATATTGATGTCAAAGTCACTTACCGCCCTGAGGAGAGCATCGTGGTATGAATAGACCAACTGAGATATTTGTGTGAACACACCTCCAGAGACATGTATTCACCTAGTGGTATTCACCTAGTTGTATTCACCGAGTTGTGCTTGCGGGGGGTTGAGCTCTGCTCTTTCGGCCCGCCTCTCAACTGTCAATCAACTGTTACTACTATTTTTTCCCCCACACCACACACACACACACACACACACACACACACACACACACACACACACACACACACACACACACACACACACACACACACACACACACACACACACACACACACACACACACACACACACACCAGGAAGCAGCCCGTGACGTTATGTGCACCATTGTTGGTGGCACAAGGCACATGGTGAGCACTAGCGAGCACCACGAGAGACACCCTCAGCTCTCATGTGCTACTGACAACATCATGTTGTTAAGCACCGCCATAGTGTGCTCCACGGGCCGGGTCACACCTCACACATTACACTCTAGCAATGATAAACACCCACCAAAACCTTTGGAAAAGTTTTCAAGTTCCAAAAATTCGTAAGATTTTAATGGGTTCGTGAAAGACACAAATATAACACATATCAAACAGGTTTGAAGCTTTCAGGTTTGAAACGTTATGACATTAAAATAATCTTCTACACTGTTTCCCATTTTTAATAATGGAAAACAAAAATGGTTTTTAATAATGGTTAATGGTGACATTGCCTGGTCTGAGGCACCCACCTCCAGACCTCACACTATCCAAGCCCAGCCTGCGTGTGGCCATATCTTATCTTCTCCTTGAGATGATTTCTGGGCTTAGCGTCCCCGCGGCCCGGTCCTCGACCAGGCCTCCTTTTTGTTACACCCCCCCCCCCAGGAAGCAGCCCGTAGCAGCTGTCTAACTCCCAGGTACATATTTACTGCTAGGTGAACAGGCGAATCAGGGGTGAAAGAAACTCTGCCCATTTGTTTCCGCTTCCACCGGGGATCAAACCCGGAACCTCAGGACTACGAATCCCGAGCGCTGTCCACTCAGCCGTCAGGGGCCCCATATCTTACACTTATTGTCATACTCAAAAAGTTATATTTATTGAGGCACTCTACTTGTCTCTATACTCCCAGGAAACACACAATGTAAACACAGCGTTAGTTTTACACTGTTTTACGTTATTAAAACGAATTAATAACGTTAATACGTTGTATGTTGAAATTGAAATTGAAATTGAAATTGAAATTGAAATAAGTTTATTGAGGTAAAATACACACAAAGGGATGAGGTAGCACAAGCTATTCTCACCCCGTTCAGTACATCGTGTTAATACATACATAGACACACATCACAAGCAATAAACATATTACCAAACATTCTGAGAGATAAACATATACATTTCCTGTTGTATGTTTGCTGGTCAGTTTTAAGCTTGGCCGGAGCTGATATATAAAACCACCGCTAACTGGTAATTTCCAAAATTTCATCATATTAACTTCGATGTTAATATGTAATGTAAATATGATTTAGTAACGATGTTAATACGCCTGGCGCAATACGCTTGCCGTATTTTTATTGTTGTTTTGTCTCTAATCAGTCTCCCAAGTCAACCCGACCTCGACTCGAGTCCATTACACCCAACGGTCGACCCCCACAGACCCATTCATAAATTGTTACATGCTGTTCATTCGAAACGGGAATTTTCTTAAATATAATTTATTATAATATATTAGCATATTGTGCATATATACGCATAGGTTAGGTTAGGTGTTTAGGTTCTGTTGGCGATTATTTGTATTTGTCGTACGTGGGTGAAGCATTTACAGCGTTGTGGTTCGAACAAAATTCGTCAATGAAGCACTTGTTCCGGAAGTGTTCGAACGTCATCAGTTGTGAGTCGTGTGTAAACCGTTTTTAATTCATAAACAGCTGGGGTTTGGCGGGTGCATGGAATGGACTTTTGGGTCTTTGTTTGGAGGACGGGCTACCGAAAGCATTCCTCTGGGTTGGCGAACCCTTCCGCTGCTTTGCTCTGGGTTAGCGAACCCTTCCGAAGCATTCCTCTAGGTTAGCGAAGCCTGCCGAAGCATTGCTCATCATCTTAGGGTCATCTAGCTTCGTTCACCTGGGCAAAGGTTAATTCAACAAACAATTCAAGGTTCATATTCAACAAAAGTAACTTCAACCAACATTTACGCATCTACTTACGAACCTGTCCATCTTTTCTCAACCTTTGGCGCCCTGGTTTATATTATATTTTACAGGTTATGAGCTCCGAAGCCCCGGGAGGCTCTTTATAACAATAATAACACTTCTCTGGCAAGTTTCGATGCTCATAATCTGTTTAATAAATGTAAACAAAACCGCCAAAGATTGAGAAAAGATGTACAGATTCGTAAGTAAATGGCCAAATGCTTGATGAATGTTGGCATTGATGTGTGGGGGAGGTTAGGTGCGAGGGTGCAGCCCGTCCTCATACACAATGGCTAAAGTCCATTCCATGCACCCGCCAAACCCCAGCTGTTGCTGCAACCCGTCCTCGACTCAAGTCCATTACATCCAGCGGTCAACCCCACAGACGCATTCATAAATTTTAACATGCTGTTCATTCAAAACGGGAATTTTCTCAAGTATAAATTAATATTATAATATATTAACATATTGTGTATATATAGGCATAGGTTAGGTTAGGTGTTTAGGTTCTGTTGGCGATTATTTGTATTTGTAGTACGTGGGTGAAGCATTTACAGCGTTGTGATTCGAACAAAATTCGTCAGTGAAGCACTTGTTCCGGATATGTTCGAACGTCATCAGTTGTGAGTCGTGTGTAAACGGCTTTTCATTCATAAACAGCTGGGGTTTGGCGGGTGCATGGAATCACTTTTGGATCTTTATTTGGAGGACAGGCTGGTTTATGAGTGAAAAACGGTTTACACACGACTCACAACTGATGACGTTCGAACATATCCGGAACAAGTGCTTCACTGACGACTTTTGTTCGAGCCACAACGCTGTAAATGCTTCACCCACGTACTACAAATACAAATAATCGCCAACAGAATTTAAACACCTAATCTAACCAGTGCCTAAATATGCACAATATGGTAATATATAATAATATTAATTTATACTTGAGAAAAGGTGTGTTTTGAATGAACAGCATGTTAATATTGATGAATGCGTCTTTGGAGTCGACCGCTGGATGGAATGGACTTGGTGTGAGGACGGGTAGAAGGTGCAAGTGCCTGTTAGCGGCGCTGCACTATAGCAGAACTGATAGTGAGATATTTTAGTGAAAGGTGTTAGTGATAGTGAGTGTTTGTATGCGGTATTTGCATGAGGTATTTATGAGAGGTGTTTGTTGGGTGTCAATACAAAAAAAGCTAATGGAAGGAAGCGCTTAACATATTATGAGAGAGAGAGAGAGAGAGAGAGAGAGAGAGAGAGAGAGAGAGAGAGAGAGAGAGAGAGAGAGAGAGAGAGAGAGAGAGAGAGAGAGAGAGAGAGAGCACGAAAGGTAATGAGAGACAGGGGAGAGTAAGAGAGAGCGAGAATGGGAGAGAGTCGAGTGGAAAAGGAGAATGAAATAATGGAAGTACACGTGTGAGGGGAGGGTGAGGGAGGAGAGAGGGATGGAAGTACACGTGTGAGGTGAGGGTGAGGGAGGAGAGAGGGATGGAAGTACAACACTCCAAGTGAGGGATGGGGAGACATTACGAACATTGCTGGAGAGAAATATAGTGGATAGGGTGTGTGGGGGGAGGTGCAGCGATTGTGGTAGAAGGGAAAATAAAGTAGTGGTGGTGGCGGTAGTGGTGGTGGTGGCGATAGTGGTGGTGATGGTAGTGGTGGTGTTGGTGGTGTTGATGGGGGTGGTGGTGTTGATGGTGGTGGTGGAGGGTCGGGCGGGGGAGGGGAAGGGAGGGGGGAAGGAGGGAGGGGAGGGGGAGAAGGAGCATATCAATACTGGAGGTGAATGACTTGGTCCTCCAGGTTTATGTCACCTTCCCCCCCTCCCCCCTCGATACCCCACTTGGCACCCCCTCCTCCCCCCCCCCCTCACCCCTGGCTCCCTCTCTCAGGAACACCCTGAGTTCCTGAGAAAGAGTTGAGAGTTCCTCCTTGAACTCTTAGTGAGTACCTCCTTGAGTTCCACCCTGGGTTCCACCCTAAGTGCCTCTCTGAACTCCTACCTGAACTCCACTCTAAATTCCTTCCTGAATGTCTCCCTTGAGCTTCACTCTAAGTTGCACTCTATGTTCCTCTAGAGTGTCTTTGTTAAGGATGTGACATTTTCTTCCTACATATGATGGGATTATAGAGCATGAGTGCTCTCTTAAGTGTACTCTTAAATGCTCTCTCTTAAAAGTACTCTCTTAAGTGGACTCTCTTAAATTGGACTCTTTTAAGTGTATTTTCTTAAATACATTCTCTGATAAACACCAACAATTGCCTACACCAACAGTGTGACCGATCACGTCGGGCTGTAAAATGCTTGGGCGTTTACCTGTAGCAAGTCTCGAGAGTCGTTTTAGTCTTGTAACGCTGCCCAACACTCAGACTTCATGGTTACTCAACACACTTCGTCTAAGAATATAACTAAGACTTTTGCATAATTTTTCGTCTAAGACTTTCTCAGCCTACCACATTCTTTCTTGCTTTAAAGCCTTCTGAGTGCCTCCCGTTCGACTCCCTTTATGAACCTAGGGCTATAAATGTTCTATCAAAAATGATAGAACATTTGTTCTGGAAATGTTCTTTCAAAACGTCTCTTCAGTTTTCAGGTACCTTCTAATTTGCTTCCTCTCACAGCAAGTCTTTAGTTCACTTCCTCGCTGCACTAAGATCACATAACTAATCACTTTCAATCAAAATCACATCAGCCAATCAAAAAGTTACACAGTCTGAAATCGCACAATCCAACCTCCAAGCCAGCCATTCCATGCCGCCGTCTTATTTAATCTGACCAATCACGTTCATTGACACTGCACAGAAACGCCTGATTGGCGCTCAGGTTCGCCTGATAATCAAACGCCTGATTGGCGCTCAGGTCTGCCTAATAATCAAACGAGTGATTGGTATTCCTCGCTTGAATGACCACACACATTCTGTACACATTTTAATACATACTCTAGCACTGAACACTCTCTTAAGAAAGGCATTTGACATACTGCAGTTACTTGAAGCAATATATATGTACATATAATTGTAACTTGAAAAGTAAATACATTACTTAAATAAAAACTATTTAAAATAAATCATATAAATTACGATATATCAAAAATAAATAGTATACAAGATAGTTTTCAATGAGAGAGGATGGAAGGTATCCCCATAGTGATCCTGTGGCAGCTTTCCTCTCAACCCGTCCTCTTAAAAATAACGTCACTTTTGGCTCGTATGCGCACTATGGCCAAATTTGGACGTAATTTGAAATGAAATCGACTCACAAAAGTGACGTACTGTTCCGTTTTCTGTTTGAGTCGTCCGGCCCTCCTCGGACAGCTTAGAAGAGGAACTTTCAATTTACGTTTTTCATAACGTTTTGAAACTTTATGAGAATTTCCTGCCCACCTAACCTATCAGAGGACCCTTAACTTACTGTTGTTGAAAAAAAAAATCCCAAATTTATTTTCAATTTATTTTAATTTTCAAATTACGTCCATATTCGGCCATACGGGCAAACGGCCAAAAGCGACGTTCTTTTTAAGAGGACAGGTTGGGCACATTTCACAAGTCCCGCGTGCTGTCCGCTCGGCCGACCGGCTCCCCAGTGGTGTTGCAGTGGGTGTCAGCAGGTGTGTAGCAGCAAGTTAGAGGGTGTAGGACCCCAGGTGGTGTGGTGTGTGTGTGTAATAAGCAATACTAAGGAATCATAAAGCGGTAAAATGTTACACATTGAGCCTAATTAGGATGAGGGCAGGCCAATTAGGCGATAAAGTCTGCGGACATCACACGCCAGGTTTCGTTTACACGCCATGGGCAAACTTTCTCACTAGCAGAAGTCAAAGACTGGCTTGAGGGAAGCGACACAGCTGAACATCAATATCAAGCTTTAGCTGTACGATAACACACGTGTTGTTTAGCTGTCTAGTCTATATAGTGAGACATTTTCAAGATACCGAGAGAAACAATGTAATGGCAAAATTATATACAAATATTCACCATTGAACTGCACAATTATATTTCAAGAAAGTAGATACATTATTACTTTTTACTTGAAATCGATATCATGAAGTGTTCTCAAGTTAGCGTATCGTGGAAAGGTGAAGGAACTACATCTACCGTTGAAAATAGTTCAACTACCGTTGAAAATAGTTCAACTACCGTTGAAAATAGTTCAACTACCGTTGAAAATAGTTCAACTACCGTTGAAAATAATTCAACTTCCGTTGAAAATATAAATACTAACGAAAATAATAGAGAACAATAACATTAGTCACCAAGGTAGCCGCCAGGCTAACTTCCTCCTGCGTGTAAGGGGAAGGTTGGGTAGCAGGTCGCTCCTCAGAGCAGTGTAACTAACAGTCGTCAGAGTGGTCGTTACTCTGGTGGTCGTTACTCTAGTGGTCGTTACTCTAGTGGTCGTTACTCTAGTGGTCGTTACTCTAGTGGTCGTTACTCTAGTGGTCGTTACTCTAGTGGTCGTTACTCTAGTGGTCGTTACTCTGGTGGTCGTTACTCTAGTGGTCGTTACTCTGGTGGTCGTTACTCTAGTGGTCGTTACTCTAGTGGTCGTTACTCTAGTGGTCGTTACTCTAGTGGTCGTTACTCTGGTGGTCGTTACTCTAGTGGTCGTTACTCTAGTGGTCGTTACTCTGGTGGTCGTTACTGTAGTGGTCGTTACTCTAGTGGTCGTTACTCTAGTGGTCGTTACTCTAGTAGTCGTCTCTAGTTCGTTACTCTAGTGGTCGTTACTCTGGTGGTCGTTACTCTAGTGGTCGTTACTCTAGTGGTCGTTACTCTAGTGGTCGTTACTCTAGTGGTCGTTACTCTAGTGGTCGTTACTCTGGTGGTCGTTACTCTGGTGGTCGTTACTCTAGTGGTCGTTACTCTAGTGGTCGTTACTCTAGTGGTCGTTACTCTAGTGGTCGTTACTCTAGTGGTCGTTACTCTGGTGGTCGTTACTCTAGTGGTCGTTACTCTAGTGGTCGTTACTCTAGTGGTCGTTACTCTGGTGGTCGTTACTCTAGTGGTCGTTACTCTGGTGGTCGTTACTCTGGTGGTCGTTACTCTGGTCCTAGTTCACACCGCAGCCTCAATGGCGTACCTGATACCTCACGCTGATTGGCTGTAGGTCGGTACTGTTCTCAGCGTGACAATATATATATATATATATATATATATATATATATATATATATATATATATATATATATATATATATATATATATATATATATATATGTCGTACCTAGTAGCCAGAACGCACTTCTCAGCCTACTATGCAAGGCCAAATTTGCCTAATAAGCCAAGTTTTCTGAATTGTTTTATCGACTAACTAACCTACCTTACCTAACCTAACCTAACTTTTTCGGCTACCTAACCTAAATTAACCTATAAAGATAGGTTAGGTTAGGTATAGGTAGGGTTGGTTAGGTTCGGTCTACCTATCCTACGTTAATTTAACTCCAATAAAAAAAATTGACCTCATACATAATGAAATGGGTAGCTTTATCATTTCATAAGAAAAAAAATTAGAGAAAAAACATTAATTCATGAAAACTTGGCTTATTAGGCAAATTTGGCCTTGCATAGTAGGCTGAGAAGTGAGTTCTGGCTACTAGGTACGACATATATATATATATATATATATATATATATATATATATATATATATATATATATATATATATATATATATGCGCCATACTTTGCCTTCCCTGATGTGACAGCCAAAGAACTGCAAGTTGATATTAATAAAATTCCCGATCGGGTAACGGAAACTAACATGATTTGAACAATGATAAATTAAAAAAATAAAACCTTAAACGAGATACAAAACAAGACACAATCATCTCTACTCATAGTAGGAAAGAAACATATAAAGGTTCTGGGAATAATGATTTTTTCATGACCTAACGTTTAGGGAGCATAAACAAACAAATATAGTGTCAGCCAGGAAAATGATAGGATGGCGTGTGAGAGACTTCTAATACAGATTTAATCACAATGGTTGTACTATTCAGATCACTTGTGCTCTCTCGTCTTGAGTACTACTCAGTACTCTCTTCCCCCTTCAGAGCAGGAGACGTTGCTGAAGTAGAGGGAATACTGAGAATATATATACGGCATACATAGACGCGATAAAGGAGCTAAATTTACCGATCCCCCGAGTACCACGGGGTATCACTGGGGGTACCCGGTGGTACTCGGGTCCCAGGGTTTAATGGGAACTATGGTGCCAACCCTCTCTCCCCCATATTGTGCTAAAACAACCTTCATTTTCTGTTATTATAATATCTTTTACAACCAATGTGATTTTTACTACTCCTAGTTGTAATGTCTGGATTTCATATGAGAGGGAGAGAGAGAGAGGGAGAGAGAGAGAGAGAGAGAGAGAGAGAGAGAGAGAGAGAGAGAGAGAGAGAGAGAGAGAGAGAGAGAGAGAGAGAGAGAGAGAGAGAGAGAGAGAGACACACACACACACACACACACACACAACACACACACACACACACACACATACAGCACACAAGACAGGTGTTATAACACATTATTACCCCCGGTAGCATCTATAAGCTCGCCACAATAACATTAAACTTTTCCCATGATTTGTAAAGGTGGTTGCCATGGCGACGCTGGTGTTTACCAGCGTCGGGCTCCTCTCTCCCTGTCTCTCCCTGTCTCTCCCTGTCTCTCCATTGTGTACAACTTCTCCTTACCTCGACACCTCACATGCTACCATCCTCTCTATGGTAGACTTAACGGTCAATACGTGGTACACTGAGGTGTCCATACGTGGTACACTGAGGCGTCCATACGTGGTACACTGAGGCGTCCATACGTGGTACACTGAGGCGTCCATACGTGGTACACTGAGGCGTCCATACGTGGTACACTGAGGCGTCCATACGTGGTACACTGAGGCGTCCATACGTGGTACACTGAGGCGTCCATACGTGGTACACTGAGGCATCATTACGTCGTACATTAAGCCATCAATACGGAGCACTCTGAATCATCAATATGTAGCACATTGAAACACCAATAAGGGGCACACTGAATCATCAATACATTGCACATTAAAGTATCAACACGTGAACACTGAGGCATCAAAACCTAGCACATTGAAACATCAATACCGACTAGACTCGTGTTGATGTCATTACAACCTGAGCAGTTACAAATGAGCAGCAGTCTGTTTAGACTGAGGTAGCTGGGTGAGGTTAAGACCCGCAGAGTCCGTGCAGTAACTGGATGGGCCGGGGTCCCCGTGGGCAACCTTGCCCTTGGCTAAGCGGACCTAGACCTTCCCCACGGACACTGACCTCGCTACGTCGACCAATACCCATTACCTATTTATTTAGTGAAAAGAAAATCCCCCCTCTCTCCCTCGTTAAGTCTATGTTAATAGACTCGAGAGAGGGGTCTCGTAGCCTGGTGGATAGCGCGCAGGACTCGTAATTCTGTGGCGCGGGTTCGATTCCCGCACGAGGCAGAAACAAATGGGCAAAGTTTCTTTCACCCTGAATGCCCCTGTTACCTAGCAGTAAAAATAGGTACCTGGGAGTTAGTCAGCTGTCACGGGCTGCTTCCTGGGGGTGGAGGCCTGGTCGAGGACCGGGCCGCGGGGACACTAAAGCCCCGAAATCATCTCAAGATAACCTCAAGATATAGTAAAAGGAAGGAAATTTTTTATTTTTTTCCGCAAATGGTATCGAACCTCGATTGATAACACACTGTCGGCAAGACAAGTCGACTTCCAAGACGGCATGACTGACAACAGGAGTAAGTCAGGGGTTTATTCGTGTGTCTGGCAGGGCGGTAATGGTGCCGTTATCAATAAGCGGGGAAAACACATCGTCCAGGACAACAAAGCATGTCTCACCTCACTTAGTAATGGGTAAACAGTTAAAGGTTGCTGAAGACCGTCTCAGGAAGCAGGTGTAACTATTTTTTTTTTAAGATATAAAGGCACAATCAAGATGAATTCACTGAGTAAGTAATAAGGGAATACACTGGCCCATCCATCTTCTGCTTGAGGCGTATGTACCCAAACTCAAGAGTGAAGGTGGTACAATCACTACTAATACATCCAAAAGGAAGCTTTGCATGCAACATCAACAACTAATACATCCAAGAGGACGATTTATAACCCTTTTGTAACATTTTTACGAGAGTAAAAGGAGCGCAAAAGACGCGCCAAACAGGAGAGAGCGCCAAGTCATTACGACTTTATAGCACTAGAAATAGATGAAGATATGAGTTTTGAGATAGCATGGGGGAGAAGGAATGGTGCCCAATCACTTGGACGGTCGGGGATTGAACGCAGACCTGCAAGACGCAAGAATGTCGCTCCACCGCCCAGTTCAAGTGGTTGTGCATGAAGAGCGCCCAAATACAGAGATGTTAACCTATACACAGATATCATATATAAATAAATTATAAATTGTAATCGTGGTACTTTCAGGCTTCAAGATTGTCAATTTATTTCGTGCATTACAGTTCTGATAATATAGATAAATTACCTAAGCCTGTATTAATATCATCCTTGTTGCATAGTTGTCTTATCTATCACCATGACGAGTTACGATTTTTAATTAATTTATTTATATTTATCTGCTTGATACCTGCTTGATGGCGTTTTGGGAGTTCTACTCCCCAATTCCACGCATTCTCTATGTTCCCCATTTTGAAAGCTTTTTCGTCTTTATATGAAAAATTATTTGAGTTCCCTCCAAATCCATTATCTTGCTTACAACTGTGTATGTAGCGTTCCGTGCCTGTCACGTGAAAGTCTGGGCAGCTGAGGTCATAGTATTTTCTGTCCTCAAGTGAGGTTTTGCACATGTCAGGATGGAGAAACCTACATGTTAATCCAAATCGACACTTTCCTTTCCTAACCATATTTAAACATTTCCAGGGATGATGGTAGCTGCATTCTAGTCCCTTTCTATTTACAGAATGTCTATGTCTGCAAACGCCCTTCACATATAATTCGTCTGTCCTTCTAGTCTGTCTCTCTCTCTATAGGGGACTGTTGTAGTGTCTGTAGATACTGAGCTGTCAGTGCTGTCTGTTACACTGCCCAGTCTTCTGTCATGTGCAGTTATGCAGCACTCTAGACTGTGTGAAGGGTCGTCCCATAGTGTGTCAAAACCTGACTAAGAGACGCTCAAGACCCTCCATCTCGCAGGACGTTTATCCGCACAGGGTCATGTGACCAGGTCCCAGCACTGGCAAACTTTTGATACCTGGTTGGTTGATACCTGCTTGATGGGGTTCTGGGAGTTGTTCTACTCCCCAAGCCCGGCCCGAGGCCAGGCTCGACTTGAGATTATAACGACGTCCTCGTGGTAACTCCAAAGCTCCAGTTTAATGACTGGACATTCACTCGTGGCGCGTGTGCGAGACAATGTCTCAGTTCCTGTTCACGTAGTTTTCACGTGGAGTGCACAGGACTGGGAGGTTCCTCGCTTGTAGCCACCTGCATAGATAAAGATAGTCTAACCTGATAATTTGCCGTCTGTAAGACGCTTTGTGTTCCCCGCATATGCTGCCATCAGATCTAAACAAATCTTAACTTCTTATACCAATGCTTCCAGGCTTTGGAGAATCTCTGATGTCTCTATCAGACCTGAAGGTTTGGAACAATATAAAATTAACAGCTGAGATGGGGGGGGGGGGGGGGGTACCTTGGTCTAGTTCAACTTCATCCTTGTTGCATGCTAATTTGGCTGCAATGACTGTGTCATCATGGGTTAAATGTGTGTAAAATGGTACCCACACAAAATACATTGTAAACCCATTATTCTGTGCTGAAAGAATATTATTTAAAATGGCAATAATGAGGTCCTTGCTGTCTGTCGTTCAAGACGTTTCCAAGTGCTTGAAGAACAGACTACGATTCACAGAAAATTACACTTCCTCGTGTGTTTTTTAGCGTACAACCCTGGAAACACAAATTGTAACTGTCTCTATTTTCCGCTTGTTACAACTTGTAATAAAGTTGTTACATCTTGGCTTAACGTATTAAGCCAAGATGTATGACGTATTAGAACGGTGTTACAACTTGTTATATTGATTTTTATAACTGGTTAGGAAGTGTTAGAACTTGTTCGAACGTTGTACCAACGTCGTAGTTTCGGTGTGTGTTTGGTCGGGACCGTTGTAAGGTGTCCCACAGCCAGGGACACCTTGTACCGTCCCTCACACTGTAAGGTGTCCCACAGCCAGGGACACCTTGTACCGTCCCTCACACTGTAAGGTGTCCCACAGCCATTGTACAGTAATTGTACAACATTTTGTACAACGGAACAACATTGTACAGCAACGTAAATTAACAATACTCTCAAACATAAAATTACAAATGTTTTTAAACAGAAAATATTAGCATATTATAGTGCAAGGAGTGGTCGATCTTCACCCAACATATGTGTCGACCTTCATCCAACATGTGTCGACCTTTATCCAACATGTGTCGACCTTCATCCAACATGTGTCGACCTTCATCCAACATGTGTCGACCTTCATCCAGCATGTGTCGACCTTCATCCAGCATGTGTCGACCTTCATCCAACATGTGTCGACCTTCATCCAACATGTGTCGACCTTCATCCAGCATGTGTCGACCTTCATCCAACATGTGTCGACCTTCATCCAGCATGTGTCGACCTTCATCCAACATGTGTCGACCTTCATCCAACATGTGTCGACCTTCATCCAACATGTGTCGACCTTCATCCAGCATGTGTCGACCTTCATCCAACATGTGTTGACCTAACCGCAATATATGTATTTAGACCTCATACCAAAATATATGTTGGTAAGAGTAAGTTGGGTTACCACCCAACATAAATATTGACGTTCTCCCAACATATGTGTCGGCGTTCGCGCAGCATATAATTCGACATGTGTCAACCTCTACCCAACATGTTTCGAGCTTTACCCAACATGTGTCGAGCTCTATCCAACATGTGTCGAACTCTACCCAACATGTGTCGAGCTCTATCCAACATGTGTCGAGCTCTACCCAACATGTTACGACCTCTACCCAACATGTGTCGAGCTCTACCCAACATATGTGTTAGCTTCATAGTTCAAGGAGATGCGAGCAATATTCTACCTTGTCAAGATAGTGAGGTGTATGACCCCCATGACCTTATTTCTACGTATTTATAGCTAAGTGTTAAGGGTAATTGGGCCGTGTAATCAAAGTACAAGACTTCAACACAATTTTCAGAGTTAGTGAAGTTAGCGAGGTGGTCACGGTGGAGCCTCCTGTTACTTGTCCGTACCGTAACGCATAATAGTCCATCGTGTTGAAATATGCGCGTCGATGTCTTGTAAACAGCTCGGGTTCCACTCCCACACACATACAGTAGTGAAGTTTATTATCATATTCATAGAACGGAACATGTAACACGTGCCCTTTCCTCTCCTCTCTCTTTCTCCACCTACATATTTACCTCTCTCTCTCTCTCTCTCTCTCTCTCTCTCTCTCTCTCTCTCACCAGAATGTATCACATGTTTTACTATGTAGCAGGTATCAGTATTCATCACTAACAGTGTAAACACGTTCCAGACACGTGATTGCAACTGACTTGAGGCAATGAGCGGTGCTTAGTGACTCAGGTCCCTGGTGTTGATGACGTCACAAGCACACATTATGGCCTATTATGGCCAAAGTATCATACGTAGAATTATTTTGACAATTTTTGTGGACAAAATGTTTTTAAATGTTGTTTTGTGAACGTTTCAAAGGACACGGCGGTCTGAGAGTCGCCAGAACGTTTACAGACGTTCCTATGGCACGGTGCCATGTTGCACGCTTGTGATTGATGCCGACCAGGATCCGGCAATGTTGGGCCGTGTTGAAGTCAATGGGCGGGTGGCCAAGCCGTCCTCAGGCCAATCTGGTGGTCATATCAACACATAATTGCCTCATAAAACCAATTTTTTTTTACATTTTGTACATCATGTTTGGTATAAATATTGCCGTGAATTTTGTTAAGTTTTTTAAGGTCCAGTTGGTACCAGAGACACCTGGAGATTGCAGAGGGTTCCCATGGTGCAGGGCCTCGTTGTACTCGTTTCATTACTGTTCATCCCAACCCGACCATGTTGAGCACGTACCCTGCAGCAACCTCGGGCCACCTTGCCGTCCACCCCTACAACACCCTGTCACATCCAGCTGAAAACTACCGTCGTCCCTTGTAACACCCCATCACCCACCCCTGCACGTCCCTGCCCCCACCCCTGCAATCCCTAACTACAAACTTCCGCACACCCCTACAACACCCTGTCACCTACCCCTGCTGCAGCCTGTCACCTACCCCTGCTGCAGCCTGTCACCTACCCCTGCTACAGCCTGTCACCTACCCATGCTACAGCCTGTCACCTACCCATGCTACAGCCTGTCACCTACCCATGCTACAGCCTGTTACCTACCCCTGCTACAACCTGTCACCTACCCATGCTACAGCCTGTCACCTACCCATGCTACAGCCTGTCACCTACCCATGCTACAGCCTGTCACCTACCCCTGCTACAGCCTGTCACCTACCCCTGCTACAGCCTGTCACCTACCCCTGCTACAGCCTGTCACCTACCCCTGCTACAGCCTGTCACCTACCCATGCTACAGCCTGTCACCTACCCCTGCTACAGCCTGTCACCTACCCATGCTACAGCCTGTCACCTACCCATGCTACAGCCTGTCACCTACCCCTGCTACAGCCTGTCACCTACCCCTGCTACAACCTGTCACCAACCCCTGCTACACCCTGTCACGTACCCATGCTACAGCCTGTCACCTACCCATGCTACAGCCTGTCACCTACCCCTGCTACAACCTGTCACGTACCCATGCTACACCCTGTCACGTATCCATGCTACAGCCTGTCACCTACCCATGCTACAGCCTGTCACCTACCCCTGCTACAGCCTGTCACCTACCCATGCTACAGCCTGTCACCAACCCCTGCTACAGCCTGTCACCTACCCCTGCTACAACCTGTCACCTACCCATGCTACACCCTGTCACGTACCCATGCTACAGCCTGTCACCTACCCATGCTACAGCCTGTCACCTACCCCTGCTACAGCCTGTCACCAACCCATGCTACAACCTGTCACCTACCCATGCTACAGCCTGTCACCTACCCATGCTACACCCTGTCACCTACCCATGCTACAGCCTGTCACGTACCCATGCTACACCCTGTCACGTACCCATGCTACAGCCTGTCACCTACCCATGCTACAACCTGTCACCTACCCATGCTACAGCCTGTCACCTACCCATGCTACAGCCTGTCACGTACCCCTGCTACACCCTGTCACCTACCCATGCTACAGCCTGTCACGTACCCATGCTACACCCTGTCACGTACCCCTGCTACAGCCTGTCACCTACCCATGCTACAACCTGTCACCTACCCCTGCTACAGCCTGTCACCTACCCATGCTACAACCTGTCACCTACCCCTGCTACAGCCTGTCACCTACCCATGCTACAACCTGTCACCTACCCATGCTACAGCCTGTCACCTACCCATGCTACAGCCTGTCACCTACCCATGCTACAGCCTGTCACCTACCCATGCTACTCCCTGTCACCTACCCATGCTACAGCCTGTCACCTACCCCTGCTACAGCCTGTCACCTACCCATGCTACACCCTGTCACCTACCCCTGCTACAGCCTGTCACCTACCCATGCTACAACCTGTCACCTACCCCTGCTACAGCCTGTCACCTACCCATGCTACAACCTGTCACCTACCCATGCTACAGCCTGTCACCTACCCCTGCTACAGCCTGTCACCTACCCATGCTACACCCTGTCACCTACCCCTGCTACAGCCTGTCACCTACCCCTGCTACAGCCTGTCACCTACCCATGCTACAACCTGTCACCTACCCATGCTACAGCCTGTCACCTACCCCTGCTACACCCTGTCACCTACCCATGCTACAGCCTGTCACCTACCCATGCTACACCCTGTCACCTACCCATGCTACAGCCTGTCACCTACCCCTGCTACACCCTGTCACCTACCCATGCTACACCCTGTCACCAACCCATGCTACACCCTGTCACCTACCCATGCTACAGCCTGTCACCAACCCATGCTACACCCTGTCACCTACCCATGCTACAGCCTGTCACCAACCCATGCTACACCCTGTCACCTACCCATGCTACACCCTGTCACCTACCCATGCTACACCCTGTCACCTACCCATGCTACAGCCTGTCACCTACCCATGCTACACCCTGTCACCTACCCCTGCTACACCCTGTCACCTACCCATGCTACAGCCTGTCACCTACCCATGCTACACCCTGTCACCTACCCATGCTACAGCCTGTCACCTACCCATGCTACAGCCTGTCACCAACCCATGCTACACCCTGTCACCTACCCATGCTACACCCTGTCACCTACCCATGCTACACCCTGTCACCTACCCCTGCTACACCCTGTCACCTACCCATGCTACAGCCTGTCACCAACCCATGCTACACCCTGTCACCTACCCATGCTACAGCCTGTCACCAACCCATGCTACACCCTGTCACCTACCCATGCTACAGCCTGTCACCAACCCATGCTACACCCTGTCACCTACCCATGCTACAGCCTGTCACCAACCCATGCTACACCCTGTCACCTACCCATGCTACAGCCTGTCACCTACCCATGCTACACCCTGTCACCTACCCATGCTACTCCCTGTCACCTACCCATGCTACAGCCTGTCACCTACCCATGCTACACCCTGTCACCTACCCATGCTACACCCTGTCACCTACCCATGCTACAGCCTGTCACCTACCCGTGCTACTCCCTGTCACCTACCCATGCTACAGCCTGTCACCTACCCATGCTACACCCTATCTCCCACCCCTGCAACAGACAGCTAAACACTACCACTCACCCCTGCAACACCTAACAACACATTACCCTCCCCCTCCAACACTCTGCTACACCCCACCACCCACACTACACCTTAACAACACCCCAAAATACTTACAACCCGACCCACCACCCACAAGCACATTCCTCCCCTCTCCTCAAGCAGTACCTCCCTTACACCCACCACCCACAAGCACATTCCTCCCCCTCTCCTCAAGCAGTACCTCCCTTACACCCACCTACCCACTTCCCTCCACCCACCTACCCACCACCTACCTACCTACCTGCCTACCCACTCCTCTCCTACCTACCTACTCACTGCAACGCAACAGGTACACTAAAGCCAGTATAGGCGGGGCATAAGAGACTAGACTTCACTCCCCCATAGTCACTTATAGGTAAATACTCACCCATTACCCTCCCTACAGCTAGCTTACCCTATTGCCTCCCCCACCTATTCATAACCACCTCCCCCCGCGTCACCCCCTTCCCCTCAACATTCCCTACTCACATAACCTCCACTGTTTTCCCCACAATGCAACTTTTCCTGACGGCTGGCCACCTCCCCTGGGGCCTACCAGCGCCCCACCCCCGCACAGCTTGGGGAGGTGGCGAGCCAGAGATACACACGTTGGGGTGAAGGTTGTTGTATACTCCCGTGCCAAGGAGGCAGCAGCTGCTGGTGTGGCACACTACGTGTTGGCTGCTTCTCTACCGCCTCACAACACCCTTATCATCATCCTACACCATCCTCACTGCAACCTTCCACAACCCTGTCACAGCTCACTTCCTCTTCCCTCCACCCTTCCTTCCTTCCTTCCTTCCTTCCTTCCTTCCTTCCTTTCTTCCTTTCTTCCTTCCTTCCTTCCTTCCTTCCTTCCTTCCTTCCTTCCTTTCTTCCTTTCTTCCTTCCTTCCTTCCTTCCTTCCTTCCTTCCTTCCTTCCTTCCTTCCTTCCTTTTCTTCCTTTTCCTTTCCTTCCTTCCTTCCTTCCTTCCTTCCTTCCTTCCTTCCTTTCTTCCTTTCTTCCTTCCTTCCTTCCTTCCTTCCTTCCTTCCTTCCTTCCTTCCTTCCTTCCTTTCTTCCTTTCTTCCTTTCTTCCTTTCTTCCTTCCTTCCTTCCTTCCTTCCTCCCTCCGTCTCTCAATCACTCTCACTTTCGAAGGAGAATGGAGAGGTGGATTAATTACCGTGATTCATATTGATGGCGGTGTGGGGGGGGGGAGACAATTAATATTGTCACTACAAACCATTTTATGTCATAACTAAGGTCAGGGGAAGACACAGCCAGCATGAAGGAAGCAATAACTAAGCTCCAGTCAGAGTTAAGGTCAGCCAAAGAGGAAATAAGAGATCCATTACAAAAAAAAAGAAAAAAAAAGAGAGGTGAAGGGTTAATAAATGAGGTCAGCTTCCTCGGGATGGACATTTGAGGACATAATGAAGAGAGACACAGAGGCCAAGACAACAGTGCGGGATGCAACGATGCAGGCAGCCACTTCGCCGGAAGCAAAAAGGATCACAAACTAGCTGCTGAAAATGATCACCAACCAGCTGTGAAAGGTATACTGATAGAGTTGCATGCAGAAGCAGAAGAACGCAAAACAGAAAAGTTTTTCAGGCTTGGTCGGTACAGGAAATGGAAAAATCGACTAGTAAAATTTATATTTACAACTTACAATAACAAGAAATGCACAGGAAGCAAAATAGGACCGCCTACGCTGTGAACTTGGCCATTCTCTGTGAAAACTTTAACCAGCCTTCACTGTGACCTTGGCCAGCCTACATAGTGACCTTGGCCAGCCTACATCGTGACCTTGGCCAGCCTACATAGTGACCTTAGCCAGCCTACATAGTGACCTTGGCCAGCCTACATAGTGACCTTGGCCAGCCTACATCGTGACCTTGCCAGGCATACACTGTGACCTTAGCCAGCCTACATAGTGACCTTGGCCAGCCTACATCGTGACCTTGGCCAGCCTTCATCGTGACCTTGCCAGGCATACACTGTGACCTTAGCCAGCCTACATAGTGACCTTGGCCAGCCTACATCGTGACCTTGGCCAGCCTACATCGTGACCTTGGCCAGCCTACATAGTGACCTTGGCCAGCCTACATCGTGACCTTGGCCAGCCTACATAGTGACCTTGGCCAGCCTACATCGTGACCTTGACCAGCCTACATAGTGACCTTGGCCAGCCTACATCGTGACCTTGGCCAGCCTACATAGTGACCTTGGCCAGCCTACACAGTGACCTTGGCCAGCCTACATCATGACCTTGGCCAGCCTACATCGTGACCTTGGCCAGCCTACATAGTGACCTTGGCCAGCCTACATAGTGACCTTGGCCAGCCTACACTGAGATATAAGCAAGCCTATACTGCCTTCCTCCTCCTCCTGCCTGCTATCTTAGAATGCCTCTTCCATAATTGTATAAATTCATCATATTTTTCATCATTATCACTTTTAACATTTTTAGTTGCAATTCTGCAATACATTCAACGCTGATAATGATAATAAAGTGGTAGTCGTGCCAAGATATTGCTGAAGGTGTGAACAAGAAATCGTTAAAACCAGCTGATCACGTTCTAAAGTTAGCTCGGGTTGGTCGCCATATGCACGAGAGAGGCGCTTGCAAACTTTGGCAATTGAGAAGTGAAGCAAATATGGCAAGGTTTGAAGGTTTTGGCAACACAAACCTAAATGCTCGGGTATTTGTCCAAGCTAATTGGACTTATGTTCAAGGATTGGAGCCTCGCTATAAACGTCCTCTAGTTACCAAGAGTCACCTTGAAAGTGGTAAACCTCTAGTGGTCTACCAATATGAAGTATATTCACTCTATATTTTATATATTTTTGTTTGGTATATTTTCTACCACAGTCAGTGGTAGAAAATCTGTTAGCATATTCTACCACAGATATGCTAGGTGGCGTATCTGTATTTCCTTCCGTCGTGCGTACAGAGGATGAGAGATGTGCTTCCGTCACAACACATAGTGGGTGACGGAGCACTCAGCCACAGGGGGGTTGAGTACACATAGTGGGTGACGGAGCACTCAGCCACAGGGGGGGTGAGTACACATAGTGGGTGACGGAGCACTCAGCCATAGACGGGGTGAGTACATATAATGGGTGACGGAGCACTCAGCCACAGACGGGGTGAGTACACATAGTGGGTGACGGAGCACTCAGCCACAGACGGGGTAGTACACATAGTGGGTGACGGAGCACTCAGCCACAGGGGGGGTGAGTACACATAGTGGGTGACGGAGCACTCAGCCACAGGGGGGGTGAGTACACATAGTGGGTGACGGAGCACTCAGCCACAGGGGGGTTGAGTACACATAGTAGGTGACGGAGCACTCAGCCACAGGGGGGTTGAGTACACATAGTGGGTGACGGAGCACTCAGCCACAGGGGGGGTGAGTACACATAGTGGGTGACGGAGCACTCAGCCACAGGGGGGTTGAGTACACATAGTGGGTGACGGAGCACTCAGCCACAGGGGGGGTGAGTACACATAGTGGGTGACGGAGCACTCAGCCACAGGGGGGGTGAGTACACATAGTGGGTGACGGAGCACTCAGCCACAGACGGGGTGAGTACACATAGTGGGTGACGGAGCACTCAGCCACAGACGGGGTGAGTACACATAGTGGGTGACGGAGCACTCAGCCACAGACGGGGTGAGTACACATAGTGGGTGACGGAGCACTCAGCCACAGACGGGGTGAGTACACATAGTGGGTGACGGAGCACTCAGCCACAGACGGGGTGGAGTGTTCACTTCACTGTGGGACTTTCCTTATGGTGTGGGAAGTTAGTGTTGATGATGGGTTCATGTACCTCATGGTCGATGTTGTTGTCGCTCCTGCCACCTCTACCACAACAACACCTGCAAGCTCTGTCACAACACCTGCAAGCTCTGTCACAACACCTGCAAGCTCTACATCTAACAACTGCCAGATCTACTACACTTGCTATTAGTTGCTCTACCCAACAACTGCCAGCTCTACCACAACACCTGCCAGCTCTACCACAACACCTGCCAGCTCTACCCAACAACTGCCAGCTCTACCCAACAACTGCCAGCTCTACTCAACAACTGCCAGCTCTACTCAACAACTTCCAGCTCTACTCAACAACTGCCAGCTCTACCACAACACCTGCCAGCTCTACCCAACAACTGCCAGCTCTACCCAACAACTGCAAGCTCTACTCAACAACTGCCAGCTCTACTCAACAACTGCCAGCTCTACCCAACAACTGCCAGCTCTACCCAACAACTGCCAGCTCTACCCAACAACTTCCAGCTCTACCCAACAACTGCCAGCTCTACCCAACAACTGCCAGCTCTACCCAACAACTGCCAGCTCTACCCAACAACTGCCAGCTCTACCCAACAACTGCCAGCTCTACCACAACAACTGCCAGCTCTACCACAACAACTGCCAGCTCTACCCAACAACTGCCAGCTCTACCACAACACCTGCCAGCTCTACCACAACACCTGCCAGCTCTACCCAACAACTGCCAGCTCTACCACAACACTTGCCAGCTCTACCACAACACCTGCCAGCTCTACCACAACACCTGCCAGCTCTACCACAACACCTGCAAGCTCTACCCAACAACTACCACCTCAAATACACTTACTCCAGCCCGCTCCACCACAACAACTGCAGATGCTTAGCATTTTGCTTTAATTGCTTAGTTATGTTTGCTAAATGTCAGGTCGTCAAGATACCATAATTCCCATATTATTTACATGCTGTTTGCCTGCTATGAGTGGGTCCAATAGTCTTGTACACTGTATTTCCTTGGAGTTCATCATTTCCACCATATCTAAGTACCTGGAACTTATCGCCGTTAATCATGTTATTGTCCGTTGCCCAATCAAAGACTTTATTATTAATATCGTCTTTAGGTTTTTCAGCGTCTTCAACAGAAGAAATTTTCATGCGGTAGTTTGAATCATCTGCATGGGATGAAAGGAAGATGTGGCTAATGTTTATGTCTACATCTCGTATGAGAATGTGAAAAAGCAGGGTTGCAGGAACTGTGTCCTGGGGCACCCCTGTACTCAGGTACCCCTGTACCCAGGTACCCCAGTACCCAGGTACACCTGTACTCAGGTACCCCTGTACCCAGGTACCCCTGTTCCTAGGTACCCCTGTACCCAGGTACCCCTGTTCCTAGGTACCCCTGTACCCAGGTACCCCTGTACTTTGGTACCCCTGTACCCAGGTACCCCTGTACTCAGGTACCCCTGTACCCAGGTATCCCTGTACCCAGGTACCCCTGTACCCAGGTAACCCTGTACCCAGGTACCCCTGTACCCAGATACCCCTGTACCCAGGTACCCCTGTACCCAGGAACCCCTGTACCCAGGAACCCCTGTACCCAGATACCCCTGTACCCAGGTACCCCTGTACCCAGGTACCCCTGTACCCAGTTACCCCTGTACCCAGGTACCCCTGTACCCAGGTACCCCTGTACCCAGATACCCCTGTACCCAGGTACCCCTGTATCCAGGTACCTCTGTACCCTGGTACCCCTGTACCCAGGAACCCCTGTACCCAGATACCCCTGTACCCCTGTACCCAGGTACCCAGGTACCTCTGTACCCAGGTACCCCTGTACCCAGATACCCCTGTACCCAGATACCCCTGTACCCAGGTACCCCTGTACCCAGGTACCTCTGTACCCTGATACCCCTGTACCCAGGTACCCCTGTACCCAGATACCCCTGTACCCAGATACCCCTGTACCCAGTACCCTGGTACCCAGGTACCTCTGTACCCAGGTACCCCTGTACCCAGATACCCCTGTACCCAGGTACCCCTGTACCCAGGTACCCAGGTACCCCTGTACCCAGGTACCTCTGTACCCTGATACCCCTGTACCCAGGAACCCCTGTACCCAGATACCCCTGTACCCAGGTACCCCTGTACCCAGGTACCCCTGTACCCAGGTACCCCTGTACCCAGATACCCCTGTACCCAGATACCCCTGTACCCAGATACCCCTGTACCCAGGTACCCCTGTACCCAGGTACCTCTGTACCCTGATACCCCTGTACCCAGGTACCTCTGTACCCAGGTACCCCTGTACCCAGATACCCCTGTACCCAGATACCCCTGTACCCAGGTACCCCTGTACCCAGGTACCTCTGTACCCTGATACCCCTGTACCCAGGAACCCCTGTACCCAGATACCCCTGTACCCAGATACCCCTGTACCCAGGTACCCCTGTACCCAGGTACCCCTGTACCCAGGTACCCCTGTACCCAGATACCCCTGTACCCAGATACCCCTGTACCCAGGTACCCCTGTACCCAGGTACCCCTGTACCCAGATACCCCTGTACCCAGGTACCCTGTACCCAGATACCCCTGTACCCAGATACCCCTGTACCCAGGAACCCCTGTACCCAGATACCCCTGTACCCAGGTACCCCTGTACCCAGGTACCCCTGTACCCAGGTACCCCTGTACCCAGGTACCCCTGTACCCAGGTACCCCTGTACCCAGGTACCCCTGTACCCAGGTACCCCTGTACCCAGGTACCCCTGTACCCAGGTACCCCTGTACCCAGGTACCCCTGTACCCAGGTACCCCTGTACCCAGATACCCCTGTACCCAGGTACCCCTGTACCCAGGTACCCCTGTACCCAGGTACCCCTGTACCCAGGTACCCCTGTACCCAGGTACCCCTGTACCCAGGTACCCCTGTACCCAGGTACCCCTGTACCCAGATACCCCTGTACCCAGGTACCCCTGTACCCAGGTACCCCTGTACCCAGGTACCCCTGTACCCAGATACCCCTGTACCCAGGTACCCCTGTACCCAGGTACCCCTGTACCCAGGTACCCCTGTACCCAGGTACCCCTGTACCCAGGTACCCCTGTACCCAGGTACCCCTGTACCCAGGTACCCCTGTACCCAGGTACCTCTGTACCCTGGTACCCCTGTACCCAGGTACCCCTGTACCCAGGTACCCCAGTACCCAGGTACCCCTGTACCCAGGTACCCCTGTACCCAGGTACCCCTGTACCCAGGTACCCCTGTACCCAGGTACCTCTGTACCCTGGTACCCCTGTACCCAGGTACCCCTGTACCCAGGTACCCCTGTACCCAGATACCCCTGTACCCAGGTACCCCTGTACCCAGATACCCCTGTACCCAGGTACCCCTGTACCCAGGTACCCCTGTACCCAGATACCCCTGTACCCAGGTACCCCTGTACCCAGATACCCCTGTACCCAGGTACCCCAGTACCCAGGTACCCCTGTACCCAGGTACCCCTGTACCCTGGTACCCCTGTACCCAGATACCCCTGTACCCAGGTACCCCAGTACCCAGGTACCCCTGTACCCAGGTACCCCTGTACCCAGGTACCCCTGTACCCAGATACCCCTGTACCCAGGTACCCCTGTACCCAGGTACCCCTGTACCCAGGTACCCCTGTACCCAGGTACCCCTGTACCCAGATACCCCTGTACCCAGGTACCCCTGTACCCAGATACCCCTGTACCCAGATACCCCTGTACCCAGGTACCCCTGTACCCAGATACCCCCCTGTACCCACTCCAGATACCCCTGTACCCAGGTACCCCTGTACCCAGGTACCCCTGTACCCAGATACCCCTGTACCCAGGTACCCCTGTACCCAGATACCCCTGTACCCAGGTACCCCTGTACCCAGATACCCCTGTACCCAGGTACCCCTGTACCCAGGTACCCCTGTACCCAGGTACCCCTGTACCCAGATACCCCTGTACCCAGGTACCCCTGTACCCAGGTACCCCTGTACCCAGATACCCCTGTACCCAGGTACCCCTGTACCCAGATACCCCTGTACCCAGGTACCCCTGTACCCAGGTACCCCTGTACCCAGGTACCCCTGTACCCAGATACCCAGATACCCCTGTACCCAGGTACCCCTGTACCCAGTTACCCCTGTACCCAGGTACCCCTGTACCCAGATACCCCTGTACCCAGGTACCTCTGTACCCAGGTACCCCTGTACCCAGATACCCCTGTACCCAGGTACCCCTGTACCCAGATACCCCTGTACCCAGGTACCCCTGTACCCAGGTACCCCTGTACCCAGATACCCCTGTACCCAGGTACCCCTGTACCCAGATACCCCTGTACCCAGGTACCCCTGTACCCAGATACCCCTGTACCCAGGTACCCCTGTACCCAGATACCCCTGTACCCAGGTACCCCTGTACCCAGGTACCCTGTACCCAGATACCCCTGTACCCAGGTACCCCTGTACCCAGGTACCCCTGTACCCAGGTACCCCTGTACCCAGGTACCCCTGTACCCAGATACCCCTGTACCCAGATACCCCTGTACCCAGATACCCCTGTACCCAGGTACCCCTGTACCCAGATACCCCTGTACCCAGGTACCCCTGTACCCAGGTACCCCTGTACCCAGGTACCCCTGTACCCAGATACCCCTGTACCCAGGTACCCCTGTACCCAGGTACCTCTGTACCCAGGTACCCCTGTACCCAGTACCCTGTACCCAGGTACCCCAAAGTACCCAGGTACCCCTGTACCCAGGTACCCCTGTACCCAGGTACCCCTGTACCCAGGTACCCCTGTACCCAGGTACCCCTGTACCCAGGTACCCCTGTACCCAGGTACCCCTGTACCCAGGTACCCCTGTACCCAGGTACCCCTGTACCCAGGTACCCCTGTACCCAGGTACCCCTGTACCCAGGTACCCCTGTACCCAGGTACCCCTGTACCCAGGTACCCCTGTACCCAGGTACCCCTGTACCCAGGTACACCTGTACCCAGGTATCCCTGTACCCAGGTACCTCTGTACCCAGATACCCCTGTACCCAGATACCCCTGTACCCAGGTACCCCTGTACCCAGGTACCCCAAAGTACCCCTGGGCACAGGGTTCTACTGTGCTTGGATTTAATTTGATTTAACTGACGATTTCTCATTGCATTCTATTAAACACAAAATACAACGGCCAACTTCACCATCGCTGACTTTTATCTCTACTATCTCTACTATACCTTGTTTGTATGTGTCATCCCTGTACCGTCCCTGCCTCTTATTATCCATCCTCTTATATTTACGACTGAACCGGTTTGGAGTCGATATTCATTTGTATCTCATGCAGTTTCTTCCCTTTATAATAGTCGTCTGGCTGTGTCAGTACCTTACCTGTGTCGAGATCCCTGGTGACTCGTACGCTTACACTCACTGCAGCGTATAGCAATGTGTCCTCAAGCGCATCTTAACTAGTGATACATATCACTTAACTAGTGATACATAAGCTTTACTTGTGACAGTAACTAGTAATGTAGTCGTTATATCTAGCTAGTTGCATGGTCAGGTGGTTATAAAAGCTAGGTGCCCGCTATAGTGAGGTAACACTGTGGTCAGGTGCCCGCTATAGTGAGGTAACACTGTGGTCAGGTGCCCGCTATAGTGAGGTAACACTGTGGTCAGGTGCCCGCTATAGTGAGGTAACACTGTGGTCAGGTGCCCGCTATAGTGAGGTAAACACTGTGGTCAGGTGCCCGCTATAGTGAGGTAACACTGTGGTCAGGTGCCCGCTATAGTGAGGTAACACTGTGGTCAGGTGCCCGCTATAGTGAGGTAAACACTGTGGTCAGGTGCCCGCTATAGTGAGGTAACACTGTGGTCAGGTGCCCGCTATAGTGAGGTAAACACTGGTCAGGTGCCCGCTATAGTGCGGTAACACTGGTCAGGTGCCCGCTATAGTGAGGTAACACTGTGGTCAGGTGCCCGCTATAGTGAGGTAACACTGTGGTCAGGTGCCCGCTATAGTGAGGTAACACTGTGGTCAGGTGCCCGCTATAGTGAGGTAACACTGTGGTCAGGTGCCCGCTATAGTGAGGTAACACTGTGGTCAGGTGCCCGCTATAGTGAGGTAAATACTGTGGTCAGGTGCCCGCTATAGTGAGGTAACACTGTGGTCAGGTGCCCGCTATAGTGAGGTAACACTGTGGTCAGGTGCCCGCTATAGTGAGGTAAATACTGTGGTCAGGTGCCCGCTATAGTGAGGTAAACACTGTGGTCAGGTGCCCGCTATAGTGAGGTAAATACTGTGGTCAGGTGCCCGCTATAGTGAGGTAACACTGTGGTCAGGTGCCCGCTATAGTGAGGTAACACTGTGGTCAGGTGCCCGCTATAGTGAGGTAAACACTGTGGTCAGGTGCCGCTATAGTGAGGTAACACTGTGGTCAGGTGCCCGCTATAGTGAGGTAACACTGTGGTCAGGTGCCCGCTATAGTGAGGTAACACTGTGGTCAGGTGCCCGCTATAAGAGCCGTAAAATATGGGTGAAAATAACTATAATTTTTCCCTAATAGCTCTATTATGTGGGTAATTAAAATTTTCCCTGACAGGACTAACGCATTACTGAGGGAGGGGGGGGGGGGAAGAGTAATGTGGGAAGTGAGGGGGGGAGTAATATGGGAAGTGAGGGGGGGGGGAGTAATGTGGGAAGTGAGGGGGGGGGTAATGTGGGAAGTGAGGGGGGGAGTAATGTGGGGAAGTGAGGGGGGGAGTAATGTGGGAAGTGAGGGGGGGAGTATGTGGAAGTGAGGGGGGGGAGTAATGTGGGAAGTGAGGGGGGGAGTAATGTGGGAAGTGAGGGGGGGGGAGTAATGTGGGAAGTGAGGGGGGAGGAGTAATGTGGGAAGTGAGGGGGGAGGAGTAATGTGGGAAGTGAGGGGGGGGAGTAATGTGGGAAGTGAGGGGGGGGAGTAATGTGGGAAGTGAGGGGGGGGGGGAAGTAATGTGGGAAGTGAGGGGGGGAGTAATGTGGGAAGTGAGGGGGGGGAGGAGGAAGAATGTGGGAAGTGAGGGGGGAGGGGGGAGTAATGTGGGAAGTGAGGGGGGGAGTAATGTGGGAAGTGAGGGGGGGGAGTAATGTGGGAAGTGAGGGGGGGAGTAATGTGGGAAGTGAGGGGGGGGGGGAGGAGTAATGTGGGAAGTGAGGGGGAGGAGTAATGTGGGAAGTGAGGGGGGGAGGAGTAATGTGGGAAGTGAGGGGGGGGAGTAATGTGGGAAGTGAGGGGGGGAGTAAGTGTAAGAAGTGAGGGGGGGAGGAGTAATGTGGGAAGTGAGGGGGGGGGGAGTAATGTGGGAAGTGAGGGGGGGGAGTAATGTGGGAAGTGAGGGGGGGAGTAATGTGGGAAGTGAGGGGGGAGGAGTAATGTGGGAAGTGAGGGGGGAGGAGTAATGTGGGAAGTGAATGGGGTGAGGGGGAGGAGTAATGTGGGAAGTGAGGGGGGAGGAGTAATGTGGGAAGTGAGGGGGGGAGTAATGTGGGAAGTGAGGGGGGAAGAGTAATGTGGGAAGTGAGGGGGGGGAGAAGTAATGTGGGAAGTGAGGGGGGAGGAGTAATGTGGGAAGTGAGGGGGGAGGAGTAATGTGGGAAGTGAGGGGGGGAGGAGTAATGTGGGAAGTGAGGGGGAGAGTAATGTGGGAAGTGAGGGGGGAGGAGTAATGTGGGAAGTGAGGGGGGGGGAGGAGTAATGTGGGAAGTGAGGGGGGAGGAGTAATGAGGAAGGGGGGGGGAAGAAGTGAAGGGGGAGGGGGAAGAAGTGAGGGGGAGGAGAGTAGTAATGGGGAAGGGAGGAGGAGGGGTAATGTGGGAAGTGAGGGGGGGGGGAAGAGTAATGTGGGAAGTGAGGGGGGGGGGGAGTAATGTGGGAAGTGAGGGGGGAAGTGAGGGGTAATGTGGGAAGTGAGGGGGGGAGTAATGTGGGAAGTGAGGGGGGGGAGTAATGTGGGAAGTGAGGGGGGAGGAGTAATGTGGGAAGGGAGAGGGGGTGAAGTGAGGGGGGGAGGAGTGAGGGGGGAGTGGGAAGTGAGGGGGGGGAGGAGGAGTAATGTGGGAAGTGAGGGGGGAGGAGTAATGTGGGAAGTGAGGGGGGGAGGAGTAATGTGGGAAGGGAGGGGGGGAGGAGTAATGTGGGAAGAAGTGAGGGGGGGGGGAAGTAATGTGGGAAGTGAGGGGGGGAGGAGTAATGTGGGAAGTGAGGGGGGGGGGGAGTAATGTGGGAAGTGAGGGGGGGGAGTAATGTGGGAAATGTGAGGGGGGGGAGGAGTAAGTGTGGGAGGGGTGAAGTGGGGGGAGGAGTAATGTGGGAAGTGAGGGGGGGGAGGAGTAAGGTGGGAAGTGAGGGAGGGGAGGGGGAGAAGTAATGTGGGAAGTGAGGGGGGAGGGAGGGAGGGGGAATGTGGGAAGGGGGAAGAAGTGAGGGGGGAGGGGGTAATGTGGGAAGTGAGGGGGAGGAGTAATGAGGGAAGTGAGGGGGGAGGAGTAATGTGGGAAGGGAGGGGGGAGGAGTAATGTGGGAAGTGAAGGAAGTAATGGGGGAGGAGGGGAGGAGTGGGAAGTGAGGGGGAGGAGTAATGTGGGAAGTGAGGGGGGGGAGAGTAATGTGGGAAGTGAGGGGGGAGGAGTAATGTGGGAAGTGAGGGGGGAGGAGTAATGTGGGAAAGGAGGGGGAGGGGGGAGTAATGTGGGAAGTGAGGGGGGGAGTAATGTGGGAAGTGAAGGGGGGGAGGAGTAATGTGGGAAGTGAGGGGGGGAGTAATGTGGGAAGTGAGGGGGGGGGAGTAATGTGGGAAGTGAGGGGGGGAGGAGTAATGTGGGAAGTGAGGGGGGAGGAGTAATGTGGGAAGTGAGGGGGGGGGGGGAGTAATGTGGGAAGTGAGGGAGGGGAGGAGTAATGTGGGAAGTGAGGGGGGGAGGAGTAATGTGGGAAGTGAGGGGGGAGGGGAGTAAGGGGGAGTGGGAAGAAGTGTGAGGGGGAGGAGTAATATGGGAAGTGAGGGGGAGGAGTAATGTGGGAAGGGAGGGGGGAGGAGTAATGTGGGAAGTGAAGGGGGGGAGGAAGAAGTAATGTGGGAAGTGAGAGGGGAGGAGTAATGTGGGAAGTGAGGGGGGAGGAGTAATGTGGGAAGTGAGGGGGGAGGAGTAATGTGGGAAGTGAGGGAGGGGAGGAGTAATGTGGGAAGTGAGGGGGGAGGAGGAGTAATGTGGGAAGTGAGGGGGGAGGAAGTAATGTGGGAAGTGAGGGGGGGGAGGAGTAATGTGGGAAGTGAGGGGGGAGGAGTAATCTGGAAAGTGAGGGAGGGGAGGAATAATGTGGGAAGTGAGGGGGGAGGAGTAATGTGGGAAGTGAGGGGGGGAGGAGTAATCTGGGAAGTGAGGGGGAGGAGTAATCTGGGAAGTGAGGGGGGGAAGAGTAATCTGGGAAGTGAGGGGGGAGGAGTAATCTGGAGAAGTGAGGGAGGGGAGGAGTAATGTGGGAAGTGAGGGGGGAGGAGTAATGTGGGAAGTGAGGGGGGGAGGAGTAATGTGGGAAGTGAGGGAGGGGAGGAGTAATGTGGGAAGTGAGGGAGGGGAGGAGTAATGGGGAAGTGAGGGGGGAGGAGTAATGTGGGAAGTGAGGGGGGAGGAGTAATGTGGGAAGTGAGGGAGGGGGAGGAGTAATGTGGGAAGTGAGGGGGGAGGAGTAATGTGGGAAGTGAGAGGGGAGGAGTAATGTGGGAAGTGAGGGGGGAGGAGTAATGTGGGAAGTGAGGGGGGAGGAGTAATCTGGGAAGTGAGGGGGGAGGAGTAATCTGGGAAGTGAGGGGGGGAAGAGTAATGTGGGAAGTGAGGAGGGGAGGAGTAATCTGGGAAGTGAGGGGGGAGGAGTAATTGGGAAGTGAGGGGGGAGAGTAATCTGGGAAGTGAGGGGGAGGAGTAATCTGGGAAGTGAGGGGGGGGGAAGAGTAATCTGGGAAGTGAGGGGGGAGGGAGTAATGTGGGAAGTGAGGGGGGAGAAGTAATGTGGGAAGTGAGGGGGGGGAGGAGTAATGTGGGAAGTGAGAGGGGAGGAGTAAGAAAGGGAAGTGAGGGGGGAGGAGTAATATGGGAAGTGAGGGGGGGAGGAGTAATCTGGGAAGTGAGGGGGGAGGAGTAATCTGGGAAGTGAGGGGGGGAAGAGTAATCTGGGAAGTGAGGGGGGAGGAGTAATCTGGGAAGTGAGGGGGGAGGAGTAATGTGGGAAGTGAGGGGGGGAGGAGTAATGTGGGAAGTGAGGGAGGGGAGGAGTAATGTGGGAAGTGAGGGAGGGGAGGAGTAATGTGGGAAGTGAGGGGGGAGGAGTAATGTGGGAAGGGAGGGGGGAGGAGTAATGTGGGAAGTGAGGGAGGGGGAGGAGTAATGTGGGAAGTGAGGGGGGAGGAGTAATGTGGGAAGTGAGAGGGGAGGAGTAATGTGGGAAGAAGTGAGGGGGGGAGGAGTAATGTGGGAAGTGAGGGGGAGGAGTAATCTGGGAAGTGAGGGGGGGAGGAGTAATCTGGGAAGTGAGGGGGGGAAGAGTAATGTGGGAAGTGAGGGAGGGGAGGAGTAATCTGGGAAGTGAGGGGGGAGGAGTAATCTGGGAAGTGAGGGGGGAGAGTAATCTGGGAAGTGAGGGGGGAGGAGTAATCTGGGAAGTGAGGGGGGGGGAAGAGTAATCTGGGAAGTGAGGGGGGAGGAGGAATGTGGGAAGTGAGGGGGGAGAAGTAATGTGGGAAGTGAGGGGGGGGAGGAGTAAGTGTGGGAAGTGAGAGGGGAGGAGTAATGTGGGAAGTGAGGGGGGAGGAGTAATATGGGAAGTGAGGGGGGGAGGAGTAATCTGGGAAGTGAGGGGGGAGGAGTAATCTGGGAAGTGAGGGGGGGAAGAGTAATCTGGGAAGTGAGGGGGGAGGAGTAATCTGGGAAGTGAGGGGGGAGGAGTAATCTGGGAAGTGAGGGGGGGGAGAGTAATCTGGGAAATGAGGGGGGAGGAGTAATCTGGGAAGTGAGGGGGGGAGGAGTAATCTGGGAAGTGAGGGGGGGAGGGAGTAATCTGGGAAGTGAGGGGGGAGGAGTAATGTGGGAAGTGAGGGGGGGGGGAGGGGGAGTAATATGGGAAGTGAGGGGGGAGGAGTAATGTGGGAAGTGAGGGGGGAGGAGTAATGTGGGAAGTGAGGGGGGAGGAGTAATGTGGGAAGTGAGGGGGGAGGAGTAATATGGGAAGTGAGGGGGGAGGAGTAATGTGGGAAGTGAGGGGGGAGGAGTAATGTGGGAAGTGAGGGGGGGAGGAGTAATGTGGGAAGTGAGGGGGGAGGAGTAATGTGGTAAGTGAGGGGGGAGGAGTAATGTGGGAAGTGAGGGGGGGAGGAGTAATATGGGAAGTGAGGGGGGAGGAGTAATGTGGGAAGTGAGGGGGGGAGGAGTAATGTGGGAAGTGAGGGGGGAGGAGTAATGTGGGAAGTGAGGGGGGGGAGGAGTAATGTGGGAAGTGAGGGGGGAGGAGTAATGTGGGAAGTGAGGGGGGGAGGAGTAATGTGGGAAGTGAGGGGGAGGAGTAATGTGGGAAGTGAGGGGGGGAGGAGTAATATGGGAAGTGAGGGGGGAGGAGTAATATGGGAAGTGAGGGGGGAGGAGTAATGTGGGAAGTGTGGGGAGGAGTAATCTGGGAAGTGAGGGGGGAAGGGAGCGCGGGTCCCGCTAATGTTAGCAACAGTGGCAGGTGGGCACGACAGGTGTCTAAGGGGTAACTGCTGTACCACTGGTGTGGACACACACACCAACCACACACACACCTGTACCACTGGTGTCGACACACACACACACCTGTACCACTGGTGTCGACACACACACACACCTGTACCACAGGCACCATAACCAATCACGCCTCAATTAGAAAGATTTACCTGATTTACCTGAGGGCCACTAACCCTAGAGGCATCGACGAAGACAGGAAGCCGGCGGCTTGTCGAAGGTTCCCCCATTTGTCTTTATGGAATGAGTAAAGTTAAAGGTAATATTTGGTAATGGAGGAGGCTTCAGGCAGCGTCAAGCCTCCTACAGTTCCACACACCGGTACAACACACTGGTACTATACACCGGTACAGTGTACTGTACCGGTTCAACACACCGGTACAATACACCCGTACAACTCACCGATACAATACATCGGTACAATACACCGGTACAATAAACCAGTACAGTACACCGGTACAATACACCAGTACAACACACCGGTAAAATACTTCGGTACAATACATTGGTACAATACACCGGTACAGTACATCAGTACAATACACCGGTACAGCACTGGTACAATGCACTGGTACAGTACACCGGTACAATACACTGGTACAACACTTGTACAATACACCGGTACAGTACACCGGTACAATACACCAGTACAATACACCGGTACAATACACTGGTACAGATAAACGAACCGCGGCCAGAAAGCACTCACCACTACACACAGGTACAGTGTTGTCCAGTCAAGCTTTCCGGGAGGCGGAGACAAGCAAAGGTACATACATGGCTCCCACGGTCAAGGCTAGTTAGCCTGTTAGCATTATTGAGGTCACTCTATACCAATTACTGACCTAGGAGGTGGGTTGCCTCCTGGGGTGCCATCCCAGGAGGCAACCCACAATAGTTTGCTAACTCCTGCGTACTGTTCTCTCTATTTACTCTGGCTTCCCGCCAAACACACGACCAAACTACGACTTTGCTGTAACGTCCGAACAAGTTTTAACACCTCCTAACAACTTGTAACAACCGATATAGCAAGTTGTAACGTTCTAATACATTAGAAAAGTTAGAAAAATATGTAACAACTTGTTTACAAGTTGTAACAAGCGAAAAAATAGGGATAATTACGTTGAATGTTTGCTGGGTTGTCATCTTCCGCGGGAACTGTTTGGCTGCTGCTCTGCTGTGTACCTTCCAGTATAGCACCTGTTTGGAACTGTTTGGCTGCTGCTCTGCTGTGTACCTTCCAGTATAGCACCTGTTTGGCTGCTGTGTACTCACCTGACTCTTGTGTTGGTCCCACTGCAACACCTCGCAACCCATCATTGCTTCCTGATGCAGCGGGCTGATGCTCCTGAAGTCTTACTGTATACTCTATGCTTAACACCCAAAATTTGCCTGTCTGCATCATCCTAAATCCGAACATTTGACACAAATTCATTAAAAAAACGAATGTCTAGAATTTCCTTTGTTCAGGACTTAATGAGGTCACACATTTAGCAGCTGTTGTTGAACTGACAGCGTTATAAACAGTTGTCCTGGCAGTCGTGGATGTGAGAGCGAGCAGAGGCTTGTGTACACACCGTTCTCAAGCCTCAATTGAACAGTATAACTTTGACCTCTAAACTACTAGTTTTCCGTAGCTGTCTTTGGCTTTGAGAGTCCAGTACCAATTGATGACCACTTTCCCCTCACGTTTGCAAGGGGTTACTGAAGGTTTGCAGCTGAGAACGTGGAATAAATGCGGCCCAGATGGGCGGGTGTGGCCCATCTGACTCGCATCAGTAATTTACCTACGGGCCACCATCTCTAAGGGCCTCGACTTGGATTTTTCCAGTTAGAATTTGAAATGTTGTAATGGCTTGCCATTTACACCTTCGGCAGGTCGGCGGATCCATGGGTTTATTATCCTCCGGGAGAAAAATCCTTTCCTATGATACCTTTTGAGTTGTTAAGCTTGAAACGTTAAGTTAGAGCTATTAAAGGAAGTTGTGTGGATTAATATTTTTCAGTTTGTTCAATATTGTCAAAGTTTCCAAGATATGAGCCGTGTCGGGTCAGGTGTGAAGTGGTGTTAGTCCTCGGGCCCTCCACCGTTTCTGATATGAGAGTTAACTTTCTTCTGGGAATTTATTTTTATCTTATCACCTTTATCAGAGCAGCTACTGCGTGCACTGGAAGGTGCGGGGTCTCCATGCTTGCTTGCACCACTCCAGGTGGGAGCGCACCACAGATTAGTACACCTCAATAACAACTTGAGTTTTACTTGACGTCAAAAGTTTGTTTTATTCTTCATAAAACGTTTTTGTTTGTTTATACTACAACTCCTGCCTGTTGAGGAGCCATTAATGGGTGGTTGATCATTAGGGTGGCGGCCATCTTCAGTGTAGTTCATGGTGGTGCTGTTGATAGGGTAGTTATGGTGGAAGACGAGCAGCAGGGATGGTAGGAATATGTGTGGCAGATAATGTGTCACTTGGAAGGGTTTTATCAATACTACTGGAGGAGGGGGAGGGGTTCTTGTCTGTGGCCGGGCCTCTCTTTCTCCTTCCCCACACCCCCTCCCTTCTCATTCCCCGCCTCCACCTTCCTCCCCTCTCCCCCACACTCTCCACCTTTTCCCTCATCCCCCCCTTTCAAACCTCTTCACCCTCTCTCCCAATTTCCCTCCTCTCTCACCTGCCCTCCCCTCTCTCCTTCCTTCTCGTCAAACATCCTTCTCTCCCCTTCCTCCTTTTCTCTGTCTCTGTCTGTCTGTCTATGTCTGCTTCTCTGTCTCTGTGAGTTGTTGTCTGTATCTCTGCGTTTTTCTGTCTTCCAATCTCTCTTTCTGTGCTGTATTCCCTGGGACGAATGCAGAGCAGGATGACAAAGATAATCCAAGCAATTAGAACCTTCCATAATGAAACGAGATTAAAGAAAGCTTGACTTACATTACAGGCGATGAGTCACAATAACGTGGCTAAAGTATGTTGACCAGACCACACACTAGGAGGTGAAGGGACGACGACGTTTCGTCCTGGACCATTCTCAAGTCGATTGACTTACATTCTCTAGACAGGCGAAGAATAAGAGGAGGATGAGACTGAAGTAAGTAGAAGGATGTAAGAGTGTAACAACAGGATATGAATATGACGTTATTTTACGTCATTTAAACGTTTATATTGTTGAAGATAGTGGACGAAAGCGTCGAGGTTACGTTGTTGCGTCAGCTGGGCATGGCTGTTATGGGTATGTGGGTACGTCCTGTACTGTAGTGTTGGGTACAGCAAGGCTCCGAGATGTGTAATGAATAGGTACAGCAAGGCTAGTAGGTAAAGGGTCTCAAGAGTTAGACCCCCACGTCCCCGTAGGCATTGTTAGGTAAACGCTGAATGGTAGTCGATAATAAGTAAGCATTGGGGTAAGTGATGTTAGGTAAGCACTGTTAGGTAGGCACTAGAGTAACAGTCACTGGTAGGTAAGCATTTGTAAGGTAGTCCCTGATAGGTTTGTTGTAAGGTAGTAACTGCTACATAAGTACTGTTAGGTGAGCCCGAGCTCCTTATGAGAGGCATGAATGAGGAGGACAACTGCAGAAGTACTCACACTCCAGGGTACTCACACTCCAGGGTACTCACACTCCAGGGTACTCACACTCCAGGGTACTCACAGTCCAGAGTACTCACACTCCAGAAGTACTCACACTCCAGAAGTACTCACACTCCAGAAATACTCACTCCAGAAGTACTCACACTCCAGAAGTACTTACACTCCAGAAGTACTCACAGTCCAGGGTACTCACACTCCAGAAGTACTTACACTCCAGAAGTACTCACGCTCCAGAAGTACTTACACTCCAGAAGTACTTACACTCCAGAAGTACTCACGCTCCAGAAGTACTCACAGTCCAGGGTACTCACACTCCAGAAGTACTCACACTCCAGAAGTACTCACACTCCAGAACTACTCACACTCCAGAAGTACTCACACTCCAGAAGTACTCACACTCCAGAAGTACTCACACTCCAGAAGTACTCACACTCCAGAAGTACTCACACTCCAGAAGTACTCACACTCCAGAAGTACTCACACTCCAGAAGTACTCACACTCCAGAAGTACTCACACTCCAGAAGTACTCACACTCCAGAACTACTCACACTCCAGAAGTACTCACACTCCAGAACTACTCACACTCCAGAAGTACTCACACTCCAGAAGTACTCACACTCCAGGGAACATGGCGGCCAGTCGGTGGGTCGGCCTCCACACCTGCACACACCTGCGGAGATACAAACACAAATTAACATACCTTCACAAACAAACACAAAACATATTAACAAACCCAGCACCTGAACAGTTCAATAATGACATTGAGAAATAATACAGCATTTGACTGTGAGTCTGGATATTGTCGTGTTATGGTAGGGTTCGTTAGTGTCGATCCTGTGTTTAAAATTATGGCAATATGAAGTTTGGATTTGAATCTTATAACGGTCTGTAACGGTCCAACGGTCGCAACGACTCCTGAAGGTCACTTAGGTGCGGAAACAAACCCCATGAGTGCTTGCCCATGTGCACACACACACGCACGCACACCCTCCCTAGAAACACGCACCAACGCACTCACACACTGTGAGTGGAACTTTAAGAACAAGAGGTCATAGATTTATACTAGCTAAACACAGATGCTGAAGAAATATAAGAAAATTCTCTTTCGCAAACAGAGTGGTAGACGGTTGGAACAAGTTAGGTGAGGTGGTGGTGGAGGCCAAGACCGTCAGTAGTTTCAAAGCGTTATATGACAAAGAGTGCTGGGAAGACGGGACACCACGAGCGTAGCTCTCATCCTGTAACTACACTTAGGTAATTACTGTTAGTAGAAGTAGTAGTAGTACTATTACTACTTTTAGAACTACTGATACTACTACTACAAGCACTACTAGTACTACCACCACCTACTACCCCTATAGCCTTTGTGTGCGCATGAAAATCAAGTGGAATATAATTGAGCCCTTTGCTTTGTTTACAAATTAGCTTTTGCATAACTAACCAACATGTTCTCAATTCACTTGGGCTCTGTTCACATGACGTCTACCTGTGTCAGTGTGGGTCTGTTCTAGTAGGAACAGTGTAGAACACAGCTACAGTAAAGGAGGGAAGGACCAAAAACAATATGAAGACAATAGACAACATAATCAGGAAAAATGACATATTGGAAAATGTATGGAAAGTAGTGGTGTGTAGTGAGGATGGTAAACACGTGAGGCTTGTTGACTTGGGGCAATTGAGAGGCCGGCCCAAAGAGCAGAGCTCAACCCCTGCAAACACAACTAGGTGAATACAACTAGGTACACAAGACTGGAGCTTTTGCCACCATTTATTTGCAGCTTCAAGAGCGGCGGTGTACTGGGGCCTGGGGAGGTATGTGTGTCCCTGGTGTAAAAGTTATGAGGCGGGGCTCCGGAGCTAGAACTCATGAGGCGGGGCTCCGGAGCTAGAACTCATGAGGCGGGGCTCCGGAGCTAGAACTCATGAGGCGGGGCTCCGGAGCTAGAACTCATGAGGCGGGGCTCCGGAGCTAGAACTCACTCCAAGATGACATAATTAAGTAAGCATAAACACACACGTATATTTGCTGGAACTGGATATGAGAAAGGCTGTTGGCCCAGATGGAATCTTACCATGGCTACTAAAAGTGGAAGACGAAGCACTGTGCTTGTCCCAAGCCATAGTGTAAACACGTCACTGGTAACAAGCTACCAAACACTTGAAAGACAGCTTATTTAGTTTGATACACATGAAGGGAAGCAGACAGAAGGCACTGAACTACTGGTCAGTGGCCCTAACTTCCATGTAATGTTAGATGATGAAAAACTCATGTTATGTAAGGTGATGGGGAGCAGAAACTAGTAGAACATCTGGAGAGAAAGAACTTTGTAATACATCTCCAGCACGAGTTCAGGGAAGACAAATCTTGCCTCTAATGTTTAATAGAATTTTATGACCAGGCGACACAAATTTGACAAGAAAGAGAAGGGTTGTCAAACTGCATGTTGTTTGACTGCCAGGAAGCTTATGACACAGTGCCCCGTAAGGGAACAGTGCGTAAGTTGGAGAAGCAGGCAAGAGTAACAGGTAAGGTGCTCCAGTGGATGAGGCAGTACCTTAGCAACAGAAGACGGCGAGTCACTGTGAGGAGGGATGATCACAGAGTGTCGAGATGTCGCTTACAGAGTACCACAGGGTTCAGTTCTTGGACCTATTCTGCTTCTCATATATGTAAACGATCTTTCAGAGTGAATAGTCATTCCTTTCAATGTTTGCTGATGATGAGAAAATTATGTGGAGGATTAAGACAGAGGAGGATAGCAAGAGGCTACAAGATAACCGAGACAAATTCAAATAATGGTCCAACAAATGACTACTAAAGTTTAACTCTAGTAAATGCGAATTAACAACGCTCGGTGGAGTGAGCAGGAGGCCAGACGCAAAGCAACAAATGGGGATTAAATCTTCGATGAAACGACCAGAGAAGGATTTAAGGGTTTATATCACACCGAACCTGTCTCCAGAAGCCCATACCAAAATTATATCATCAGCGGCATATGCAAGACTGACTAACATCAACAATGCATTCATAAATTCGTATAAGGAATCATTTAGAACCATGTATACCACATATGTCAGACCAGTCCTGGAGTATGCAGCTCCAGCACGGAGTCCATACCTAATGAAACACACGATGAAGCTGTAGAAGGTTCTAAGGTATGCCATCAGATTAGTTCCAGAACAACTTTTTGTTTATTAATACATTAGGTACATCTGCATTTGTGCAGCTACGCTAGACTATATGAAGGGAGTACAGTGTCAAAAAGACACTGTACGCACTACGTGATGCTAAAATCCCCATCACACAGGATGGTTAGTCATACAGAGCCATGTGATCAGTAGTCTGCACTGACAGACTCTGGGTGCATTATGAGGATATCATCAACACAAGAGTGAATAAGGTAGCAGTGATACTGAAAGTCCCCATCTCGCTGGATGGTTAGCCATACAGAGCCATGTGATCAGTAGTCTGCACTGGCAAATTTTGGGTGCAATATGAGGATATCTTCAAGAACACGAGAGTCAATAAAGTAATTGCAAAGCTCCAGGTATCTAATACCAACTGGTCTGAAAGGTCTAGTAACTGGGCATTTGGTGTAGTGTGGGAGATCATGCCGCAGTTCCTGCTCACAGAGTTTGCACCTGGAGTGCTCAGGATTGGGAGATCCGTCACCTGTAGCTACCTGCCACAGGTAACGGTAACCCAACCTGATCCTGGTAACCACTGAGTCGCAGAGTCTGGTCCACGTTTTGTGCTGCCCATAAATATAGAACTACAAGGTATGAGTTACTAGGAAAGTCTGCGTTAATTGCACCTCAGGTCGCTGGAAGACAGAAGAGTTAGGGGGAGACATGATTACCACATTTAAAATTCTCAGGGGAATTAACAGGATAGATAAAGACTATTTAACACGGGTGGTACTCGCGAAAGACGACACAGCTGAAAACTGAATACCCAAATGAGCCACAGAATCACATTATATCCACACTACTACGTTTATAGAGCCACATTATAAAGAATTTTTCGGATTTAGAATAACTAAATGAATAAATAATGTTTTAGAATAACTAATGTTTTAGAATAACTAATAAATGGAATGAACTAGGAAATGATGTGGTAGAGGCAGACTCCATACACAGTTTCAAATTCAGATATGATACGAGCTCAATAAGCTCAAGATCCTGTTTACACCAGTTGATTGACAGTTGAGAGGCGGAACCAAAGAGCCGAAGCTCAACCCACCCGCAAGCACAATCAGTTAGTGAGTGAGTACACACACACACACACACACACACACACACACACACACACACACACACACACACACACACACACACACACACACACACACACACACCAAGCATGTGTATGTTCAGCCAACATATTGATCAAAGGCTATTTCGAGTACAATCTTATTCATTTAATATTTAAATGACTGCTCCTTAATACAAAATAATCACTCTGACTCATTCATAAATACCCATCACGCCTGTTCACCCACTTACTCATTCACTCACACATTCACTCCCTGCCTTGTTGTGGGGTGGGGACCCCCCACCCCCTGTTTATTCCTACCCCCCCCCCCCCCGTTCCCTGACGTTCCCTGACCCTTGACCTATTATATCCATATAATTTAATGACAATAATTCATTGTGATGAGGGACAGGAAGTCAGTGTATATATATACATATGTTAGGCTTATATCGAGTTTCACCCCCCCCCTCCACCAGGTCAAACTACAGACCCACCCCAGGATGCAACCCCCACAACTAGCTGACTACCTGCTGGGGGTACCTATTCACTGATAGGTGAACAGATGTAGTAGGTGATAGGAAACCCGCCCAAGGATTTCTGTCCCGCCTGGGATTCGAACCCGGAATTACCGATTGTGAGTCGAGAATCCGACTCTACAACCGGGACACCCCCTCCCCCCTGGCCCATGGACCCCCCCATCCCTTAGTCTTTAACCCCTCCTATAACCACACTGATTCCCCCTGCAGGGCCTTGACCCCCCTCCCCCCCTGTTACCATGTATAGTGACCCCTTCCAGCCCCTTGACCGCCTGTACCCCATGTTCTGACCCCAGGGTATCGACCCCTCGCTCCGTCTAACCAGCCGCTGACCCCCCTCCCCCTCCCCTCCCCCCCTTCCCCCCTCCCCTCCCCCCCCTTCCCCCCTCCCCCCAACAGGTCAGTGACCCTACACTGGATAATTCCAGACCAGGATGGAATGGCCTCATTTACCTATATTTACCCAATTACTCCCTATTATCCTTAGTCTTCCTCTTGTCCGTTTATTCTTCTTATTACTGTCACTTTATCCTATTTCTCCTCCTCCTCCTCCTCCTTGTCTTCTCCTCCGCCTCTTCCTTCCTCTCATTCTTTATCCTACCTTAATTCTACCTTCTCTTTTTTCTCTTACTGCTATTGAAGGTCAGTGACCCTTACCCCGACACTCACACAAGGTCAGTGACCCTTACAGCAACACTCACACAAGGTCAGTGACTCTTACCCCAACACTCACACAAGGTCAGTGACTCTTACCCCAACACTCACACAAGGTCAGTGACTCTTACCCCAACACTCACACAAGGTCAGTGACTCTTACCCCAACACTCACACAAGGTCAGTGACTCTTACCTCAACACTCACACAAGGTCAGTGACTCTTACCCCAACACTCACACAAGGTCAGTGACTCTTACCTCAACACTCACACAAGGTCAGTGACTCTTACCTCAACACTCACACAAGGTCAGTGACTCTTACCCCAACACTCACACAAGGTCAGTGACCCTCACACAAGGTCAGTGACCCTCACACCAACACTCACACAAGGTCAGTGACCCTCACACAAGGTCAGTGACCCTCACACAAGGTCAGTGACCCTCACACCAACACTCACACAAGGTCAGTGACCCTCACACCAACACTCACACAAGGTCAGTGACCCTCACACAAGGTCAGTGACCCTCACACCAACACTCACACAAGGTCAGTGACCCTCACACCAACACTTACACAAGGTCGGTGACCCTCACACCAACACTCACACAAGGTCGGTGACCCTCACACCAACACTCACACAAGGTCGGTGACCCTCACACCAACACTCACACAAGGTCGGTGACCCTCACACCAACACTCACACAAGGTCGGTGACCCTCACACCAACACTCACACAAGGTCGGTGACCCTCACACCAACACTCACACAAGGTCAGTGACCCTCACACCAACACTCACACAAGGTCAGTGACCCTCACACAAGGTCAGTGACCCTCACACCAACACTCACACAAGGTCAGTGACCCTCACACCAACACTTACACAAGGTCGGTGACCCTCACACCAACACTCACACAAGGTCGGTGACCCTCACACCAACACTCACACAAGGTCGGTGACCCTCACACCAACACTCACACAAGGTCGGTGACCCTCACACCAACACTCACACAAGGTCGGTGACCCTCACACCAACACTCACACAAGGTCGGTGACCCTCACACCAACACTCACACAAGGTCAGTGACCCTCACACCAACACTCACACAAGGTCGGTGACCCTCACACCAACACTTACACAAGGTCGGTGACCCTCACACCAACACTCACACAAGGTCAGTGACCCTCACACCAACACTCACACAAGGTCGGTGACCCTCACACCAACACTCACACAAGGTCGGTGACCCTCACACAAGGTCAGTGACCCTCACACCAACACTCACACAAGGTCGGTGACCCTCACACAAGGTCAGTGACCCTCACACCAACACTCACACAAGGTCAGTGACCCTCACACCAACACTCACACAAGGTCAGTGACCCTCACACCAACACTCACACAAGGTCGGTGACCCTCACACAAGGTCAGTGACCCTCACACCAACACTCACACAAGGTCAGTGACCCTCACACAAGGTCAGTGACCCTCACACCAACACTCACACAAGGTCAGTGACTCTTACCCCAACACTCACACAAGGTCAGTGACTCTTACCCCGACACTCACACAAGGTCAATGACCCTCACACCAACACTCACACAAGGTCGGTGACCCTCACACCAACACTCACACAAGGTCGGTGACCCTCACACCAACACTCACACAAGGTCGGTGACCCTCACACCAACACTCACACAAGGTCGGTGACCCTCACACCAACACTCACACAAGGTCGGTGACCTTCCGCCTCTCCGATATATACACACGGGTGTATACTCCATTACTCTCATCAACCCGACCTTGAGCGGATGTCCTCAGGGAGAAGATCCGCTCAAGGGAATGGACTGGGAGGCACCACATAATTAGTGCTGTTATCTACTCTCTATCCATGGTTAGCTTAGGTTAAGGTTACGGTTAAGTTAAGTTTGGTTTGGTTAGGTTAAGTTAGGTTAGGTGAGATATTGTTATGTTTGGTTACTTTAATATGGTATAGTGTATAATTGAAGATAATGTGAAATATGGAATTCAAAAACAATTTCAGTGTGCCCGAGAATTCCGTTTACAAAAAAAAACAAATTCTTCAATAAAACGTTTTCAACATACACTTGTTATATTATAAACCAACGAATTAAAATACAATAATGTTATAACTTGAGAATAATCTCTGTTTACAACAAAGGTTCATTTGTCAGTTTCCGTGTAGACTATTACTGGAACTGCAATATGTTTTCTGAACATCTTGGTAAATATCCAGTGGTCTGAAGGGACGTGGGGGATTCTCATGGTAATGGATGTATTGTGAGGACGGGTTCACCTCATTCCAAGTCGACAAACTTGCGTTATCCTCTTACCTAGCAGTAAAATAGGTACCTGGGTGTTAGTCAGCTGTCAAGGGCTGCTTCCTGGGGGTGGAGGCCTGGTCGAGGACCAGGCCGCGGGGACACTAAAAGCCCCGAAATCATCTCAAGATAACCTCAAGATAACCAAGATCCTCCTTATGCCACATATGGTCCTGTTCCCTCCCATTTATGCCATACAAGGTCACTAAGTCCGTCTGATACCATACTACTTGTGTAAAGGAGGAAATGTATATGTTTATCTCTCAGAATGTTCGGTAATGTTCGTTTATTGCTTGTGATGTGTGTCTATGTATGTATTAACACGATGTACTGAACGGGGTGAGAATAGCTTGAGCTACCTCATCCCTTTGTGTGTATTTTACCTCAATAAACTTATTTCAATTTCAATTTCAGGTCAATAAGATCCTCTTGCTTTCACAAAATGTCAATGACCTTACCTTCTTCCTCAACAAGTTTAATGACTCTCACCTCCACTCTCCCCCCCCCCTCCATTTTAGGGGAGACCTTTCCCCTAAAATCCATTAAATACCAGTGACCTTGACTTTTTATCTCACAACTACACAAGGTCATAAGCTCCCCCCCCACCCCCCCCTTCCCCACCACTTCAACACAAGTGACCCTTCAACTTACACGTAATTATCAGTTCTCCTTGAACTATTCTCTCAAGGTCACTGACCTTGAGAGCATAGGCCTTCATATAAGGTTCCCCCTCCTGCCTCCATATAAGGTCAGTGACCACCACCCTGCCTCCATATAAGGTCAGTGACCACCACCCTGCCTCCATATAAGGTCAGTGACCACCACCCTGCCTTCACATAAGGTCAGTGACCTCCCCTGCCTTCATATAAGGTCAGTGACCACCCTTGCCTTCATATAAGGTCAGTGACCACCCCTGCCTTCATATAAGGTCAGTGACCCCCCCTGCCTTCATATAAGGTCAGTGACCCCCCCTGCCTTCATATAAGGTCAGTGACCATCCTGCCTTCATATAAGGTCAGTGACCATCCCTGCCTTCATATAAGGTCAGTAACCACCCTGCCTTCATATAAGGTCAGTGACCCCCCCTGCCTTCATATAAGGTCAGTGACCATCCTGCCTTCATATAAGGTCAGTGACCATCCATGCCTTCATATAAGGTCAGTAACCACCCTGCCTCCATATAAGGTCAGTGACCCCCCCCCCCACTGCCTTCATATAAGGTCAGTGACCCCCCCCCTGCCTTCATATAAGGTCAGTAACCACCCTGCCTTCATATAAGGTCAATGACCCCCTGCCTCCATAGAAGGTCAGTGACCCCCCCCCTGCCTTCATATAAGGTCAATGACCCCCCCCCTGCCTTCATATAAAGTCAAGTGTGGTAATTTGTCAGGTGTGGTAGTTTGTCTCGTGCGGTAGATTGTCTCGTACAGTCAGGTGTGGTAGTCTCGTGCGGTAGATTGTCTCGTACAGTCAGGTGTGGTAGTTTGTCTCGTGCGGTAGATTGTCTAGTGCAGTCAGGTGTGGTAGTTTGTCTCGTGCGGTAGATTGTCTCGTACAGTCAGGTGTGGTAGTTTGTCTCGTGCGGTAGATTGTCTCGTACAGTCAGGTGTGGTAGTTTGTCTCGTGCGGTAGATTGTCTCGTGCAGTCAGGTGTGGTAGTTTGTCAGATGCAGTTATTGATTACGTATGGTAGTCGACCAGGTGTGGTAATCGACCAGGTGTGGTAGTCGAGCAGGTGTGGTAGTCGAGCAGGTGTGGTAATCGAGCAGGTGTGGTAGTCGAGCAGGTGTGGTAGTCGAGCAGGTGTGGTAATCGAGCAGGTGTGGCAGTCAACGAGGCGCGGTAATGGCCGGAGTTACTGGGTGGTTGTGTCGTGTACTGCTTGTTAAGAGTAATTACCTGGGCAGTGCTGTGTTATAATGTCTCTCTTGCTCCAGCCCTTTATTATCCTATTCCACGCTTTACTAAACAATCTTTGTCTCCGTGCTTTACCACACACACACACACACACACACACACACACACACACACACACACACACACACACACACACACACACACACACACACACACACACACGTGTGTGGGCCTCGTAGCCTGGTGGCTAGCGCGCAGGACTCGTAATTCTGTGGCGCGGGTTCGATTCTCGCACGAGGCAGAAACAAATGGGCAAAAGTTTCTTTCACCCTGAATGCCCCTGTTACCCAGCAGTAAATAGGTACCTGGGAGTTAGTCAGCTGTCACGGGCTGCTTCCTGGGGTGTGTGTGTGTGTGGTGTGCAAAAAAAAGTAGTTAGTAAACAGTTGATTGACAGTTGAGAAGCGGGCCGAAAGAGCAAAGCTCAACCCCCGCAAACACAACTAGGTGAATACACACACACACACACACACACACACACACACACACACACACACACACACACACTGAAAAAATTCTTTCTAACGTCTCTGAGCCACAGAGACGTTAGAAAGAATTTTTTCAGTGTCAGAGTAGTTAATAAATGGAATGCACTAGGCAGTGATGTGGTGGAGGCTGACTCCATACACAGTTTCAAATGTAGATATCATAGAGCCCAGTAGGCTCAGGAATCTGTACACCAGTTGATTGACAGTTGAGAGGCGGGACCAAAGAGCCAAAGATCAGCCCCCGCAAGCACAATTAGGTGAACACAATTAGGTGAGTAGAAAGGGCTGGCGTACCGAAAGAGAAATTATGAGATGAGAAAATTCCTAAGGGATATACCATGGGACACAGAACTCACAACTAAGTCCGTACAAGACATGATGGACTATGTCACCCAAAAGTGTCAGGAGGCAGTAAACAGGTTTATCCCGGCCCGGCAGGAAAAAACCGAGAAGCAAAGGAAGAATCCGTGGTTTAATAGGGCATATATGAAAGCAAAGGAACTGAACAAAATGGCGTGGAGGAACTTCCGTAATAACAGAACACCAGAAAGCAGAGAGAGATATACCAGAGAACCAGGAACGAGTATGTTAGTGTGAGAAGAGCAGCTAAGAAAAAGTATGAAAATGATATAGGTTATTATGCCACCATGCAAGGTGATGGAGAAGATCGCGAGGAAAAGGCTCGTAGAACATCTGGAGGAAAAGAGTTTTGTAACACACCACCAGCTTGGGTTCAGAGATGGTAACTCGTGCCTCACAGACTTAGTAGAATTCCAGGCGACAAAATATAGGCAAGGAAGAGAAGGGTGAGAAGACTGCATTTTCTTGGACAAAGTCAGAAAGCCTTTGACACAGTACCCCATAAAATGCTGTTACAAAAATTTCGGAAACAGGCAGGAGTAAAATTTAAGGTGTTCCAGTGGATAAGGGAGTACCTAAGCAACAGGAAACAGTGTGTAACTATGAGGAAGGCTGACATCAGAGTGACGAGATGTCACCAGCAGAGTCCCACGGGGCTGTGTACTTGGACCCATCCTGTTTCTGATTCATGTAAACGATATTCCAGAGGGTACTGACTCATTCCTCTCAATGTTTGCTGATGATGCAAAAATTTTGAGAAAAATCAAGACAGAAGAAGATAGACAGAGACTACAGGACTATCTGGACAAACTGGAGGAATGCTTGAAAATTGCTACTAAAGCGTAAATCAGGAAAGTGTAAAGTAATGATATTAGGCGAAGGGAGCAGGAGGCTGAACACAAGGTACCATCTGGGAGGCGAAATCCTGCAAGAGTCAAATAAAGAGAATGATCTGAATGATATCACGCCGAACCTGTCCCCAGAGGCCCACATCAAAAGGATATCATCGGCGGCATATGCTAGATTGGTCAACATAAGATCTGCCTTTAGAAACTTGTGTAAGGAATCGTTCAGGACCCTGTATACCACTTATGTCAGACCAATGCTGGAGTATGCAGCTCCAGCCTAGAATCCATACCTAGTTAAACACAAGGCAAAGTTAGAGAAGATTCAAAGGAATGCCACCAAACTAGTCCCAGAACTAAGAGGTATGAGCTATGAGGTAAGGCTATGTGAGCTAAATCTCACCACCCTTGAAGACAGAAGAGTAAGGGGAGACATGATAACCACCTACAACAAAGCTATTTAGCATGGGTAGAATACGGAGAAGGGGACACAGGTGGAATCTTGGTACCCAAATGAGCCACAGAGACATTAGAAAGAAATTTGTCAGTGTTAGAGTAGTTAACAAATGGAACAAATGTGACTGACTCCACACAATTTCAAATGGAGATTTGATAGAGCCCAATAGGCGCCAGAATCTGTACACCAGTTGATTGACAGTTTAGAGGCGGGACCTCTAAACTGCAAGCACAACTAGGTGAGTACACTGGCTTGGTCAGTACAACAAGGACAGATCGGTTGATAAAGGTAGTATTCATGAACGAGATCATAAAAGAGGAAATTCTAGCAAGAGCAGGTTATTACCTGTAGCGGAATTCAAAACGGTATTCCTTCAGAGGGATATGAAAAGGGACGAGATGATACATACCTAAAGAGAGTTTGGACGCTAGAGCGAAGGTTTCGGTTCGTGCAGGTCGGCGTTCAATCCCCGATCGTCCAAGTGGTTGGGTACCATTCCTTCCCCCATCCCATTCCCACATCTTTATCCTGACCCTTTCCGAGTGCTATATGGTCGTAATGACTTGCTGCTTTCCCCTAATAATTTCCTTCCCTTCCCTTTCCCCGAACCCGGCCTGGGGCCAGGCTCGACTTCGTGATAACTTGATCCAACAGGCTGTTGCTTGGAGCGGCCCGCAGGCCCACATACCCACTACAGCCTGGTTGGTCCGGTACTTGCCAAAACCTGTCCAAGTGCCTCTTACTATCCACCTTCGGTCCGGCAATATTTCTAATGCTTGCTGGGAGGGTGATGAACAGCTGTGGACCTCTGATGTTCAGTGTTCCCAGATGATTGTGCCTATGGCTCCTTTACTCACTGGTTCTATTCTGTATTTCCTTCTGTACCTTTCGCTCCAGTATGTTGTTATTCAACTGTGCAAATTTGTGACCTGGCCTTCAAGTATCTTCCATGTATATATTATTTGATACATTTCTCACCTCCTTTCCAGAGAGTACATATTAAGCGCTTTGAGACGGTCTCAGTAATTTAAATGCTTTATTGTTTCTATGCGTGCCGTATATGTACTCTGTATTCCCTCTAATTCAGAGATCTCTCCCGCTCTGAAAGGAGAAGTGAGTACCCAACAATTCTCAAGACGGGACAACACCAGTGATTTAAATAGTATTAGCATTGCTGTGGGATCTCTGGATTTGAACGTTCTCATAATCCATCCGATCATTGTCCTGACCGCCGCTATATTTGTTCGGTTATGTTCACTAAATGTCAGGTCGTCAGACATCATAATTCCTAGATCTTTTACATGTTGCTTTCCTTCTATGAGTTAATCTGATTGTGTTCGGTACCCTGTGTTTCATTTTAGTTCCTCGTTTCCATCATACCTAAGTACCGGGACCTTACCACCTTTAAACACCATGTTATTTTCAGTTGCCCAATCGAAGACTTTATTTATATCTGCTTGAAAGTTTTTCAGTGTCTTCTACAGTGGCAATTTTCATGCTAATTTTTGTATTGTCTGTAAAGGATGACACGAAGCTGTGATTAGTATTTGTGTCTATATCAGAGATAAGAATAAGAAATAGCAGTGGTGCCAGGACTGTGCCCTGGGGTACAGTGCTTTTCACTGCACTTGGGCTTGATCTTATTTGATTGAATGTTGTTCTGCATTCTGTTTGACAGAAAGTTGAAAATCCAATGCCCCACTTTACCCGTTATTTCTATTGACCTCATTTTGTGTGCTATCTCTCCATGGTCACATTTGTCGAATGCCTTTGCAGAGTCTGTGTATACAACATCTGCATTTTACTTTTCCTCTAAGTAAAGGCTTCTGTGATTCTGACATAGTGGTTGAGTAACTGTGACAGACAGGATCTTCCCGCTCTAAATCCCTGTTGTCCTGGGTTGTGAAGTTCATTATTTTTCATAAAACTGGAAATTTGATTCTAAATCACTCTTTTCAAAGACTTTTATTATGTGTGAAGTTAGTGCAACTGGCTTAAAAAAAAATTACCAGAGCTTTACTACCCCCCTTGTGCAGAGGAGCTATATCAGCTGATTCAAGTGCTGCTGATTTTGCATACGTGAAAAAATATTTTGAATTTTTCTTTAATTCTTGTATAGCTTTCTGATCCAATTCCATTTCCTGGGACTCGTATAACTGCTTCAACGTCTGCTCTGTTTATTCCATCTTCCTGTTTGAATTTGTTTTCCTTTCTTGTGACAGTCGTGTCTGTTTAAGTATTTCCGTGATTTATTTTCCTTCTCTTGTACAGTCGTCTGCGTCCTCTTTATAAAGTGGTCCTCTTTCTGACCCTCCTCACAGGCACATGCTTCAAGCAGACCGTGCATGATTCAGATGTCAGTTGTCAATTCCCTGTGTGGGAGTTTTGTCTAATCTCTTTTTGTTTAGGCTATTCCCTATGTGTGGGAGTGGAAGGATCATGGCAGCAGACGCAAGAAAGAAGCACAGGGAGAGAGTATGGAATCAGGGAACCACGGCCCCATTCCCGGCCCCTGGTTCCCGGCCCCATTCCCGGCCCCTGGTTCCCGGCCGCTGGATGCTAAAAGATGGAGCAGAAGCTTTGAATGCCTCTCTATGGTGTATAACACGCTACTGGAAATTGGAGACCTACCAGAAAGTTGGAAGACAGCTAATGAAGTCCCAATATACAAAACAGAGAAATATGCAGGAGGCCCTAAACTACAGGCCAGTGCCCTTAACTTGTATACTATGCAAGGTGATGGAGAAAGTGGTGAGAAAAAGCCTGAGGGCACATCTGGAGAGAAGGGACTGGGAAACACACCACCAAAATGGGTTCAGGGATGACAAATCGTGTCTCACAGACTTAACAGAATTATATGACCAAGCAACAAGCAACAAGGTATCATTTGGAAGAAGAAATTCTTCAAGAATCGGAGAGTGAGAAAGTCCTGGGGGGCTGATATCACGCCTGACCTGCCCCCCTGTAGCCCACATCAAGAGGATAACATCAGCGGCATATACCAGGTTGGCCAACATAAGAACGGCCTGTGTATGTACTCATCTAGTTGTGCTTGCGGGAGTTAAGCTCTGGCTCTTTAGTCCCGTCTCTCAACTGTCAATCAACTGGTGTACAGATTCCTGAGCCTACTGGGCTCTATCATATCTACATTTGAAAACTGTGTATGGAGTCAGTCTCCACCACATCACTTCCTAGTGCATTCCATTTACTAACTACTCTGACACTGAAAAAGTTCTTTCTAATGTCTCTGTGGCTCATTTGGGTACTCAGCTTCCACCTGTGTCCCCTTGTTCGCGTCCCTCCAGTGTTGAATAGTTCATCCTTGTTTACCCGGTCGATTCCCCTGAGGATTTTGTAGGTTGTGATCATGTCCCCCCTTACTCTTCTGTCTTCCAGTGTCGTAAGGTGCATTTCCCGCAGCCTTTCCTCATAACTCATGCCTCTTAGTTCTGGGACTAGTCTAGTAGCATACTTTTGGACTTTTTCCAGCTTCGTCTTGTGCTTGACAAGGTACGGGCTCCATGCTGGGGCCGCATACTCCATGAAAACAGAGGATACAGTTAAGGATTTGCGCCCAGTAAATCCTCCCCGGCCAGGATACGAACCCATGACATAGCGCTCGCGGAACACCAGGCGACCGTCTTACCACTACACCACGGTGACTGCTGTGTGTGTGTGTGTGTGTGTGTGTGTGTGTGTGTGTGTGTGTGTGTGTGTGTGTGTGTGTGTGTGTGTGTGTGTGTGTGTGTGTGTGTGTGTGTGTGCGCGCGCTTGTGTGTGTTTGTGTGTGTGAGAGAGAAAAAACAGAGTAGATATGACATAGGAAAATAGTTCGAAGGCTAATACATTATATAACTGACGGTTAGAAAGGCTGGGTCCAAGAGCTATCAGCTCGATCCTGCAGGCACGAATATTAAACACAAATAATAAACACACACACACACACACATGGGAATAGAAGCCAGGAGACCAAAATGCCAATACTCGATGAAGGGAAACTACCTTCCTATACGTCCAGAGAAAAAGACCTGTGAGTGGACATAACACCAATCCTAACTCCAGAGGCTCATTCATATCAACAGCATAACATCAGCCGCATACTCTACTCAGGCAATAAGCAGAACATCCTTCGGAAACCTGAATAATGAGCCGTTTAGATCACTGTATACCGCCTGTGTGAGGCCAGTCTTAGAGTATGCCGACCCATCTTGGAGCCCGCATCTAAAATAACACATAAGGAAGCTCGAAAGATGCAGAAGATTGCAATGAGACTCGTCCCAGAGCTGCGAGGGATGAAGTGCGAAGAGAGACTGAAGGAACTAAACCTGACGACGTTAGAAAGGAGGAGAGAGGGGGGGGGAGGACATGATACAGACGTATAAAATACTTAAAGGAATTGACAGGGTGGAAACAGAGAAATTATTAACAATGAATAAGATTAGAACAAGAGGGGGGGAACGGATGGAAGCTTGAGACTCAGATGTGTCACAGAGATGTTAGAAAGTCTTCCTTTAGCGTGCGGGGAGTGAGTAAATGGGACGACCTAAAGGAGCAGGTCGTAGAGGCTAACTCCAGTCATAACTTAAAAAGCAGGTATGATAGGGAAATAGTCCAGGAGTCATTGTATTAGACAGCCAACGGCTAGAAAAGCGGGGTCCAAGAGCTAGAGCTCGATCCTGCAGGCAGAAATAGGTGAGTGAGTACACATACACACACACACACACACACACACACACACACACACACACACACACACACACACACACACACACACACACACACACACACACACACACACACACAGCCTTTTACCAATATTGTTAAGCAATATTAATGTATACTGATCCTCCTCCTCCACTCTCTCTCTCTCTCTCTCTCTCTCTCTCTCTCTCTCTCTCTCTCTCTCTCTCTCTCTCTCTCTCTCTCTCTCTGTTTCGGCCTCTCTGGGTCTGTCTGTTTGCTTTCCTCCCCCCCTCCCCCCCTCCCTTCCTCTTATGCTTCAATCTCTTATACCATTTTAACACATGATACAACCACCTCCTTCCTGCTCGTCTTTTCTTTACTGGTTGTGTTACTTCTCCATTTACATTGCTCGCCTCTTCCTGGCTTTATTACCGTCTCTCATTATTACTGGCCACGACGCATTACCAGTAGTTCACTTTATTATTTGTGTTCCTTGTTTCTCCAGCAAGAACTTCCCAACCTGTAAGTCACATTAAGGACCTTACTGTGCCACTTGAATCTCTTTATTTGTCTTTGTTTACAGTAACTGCCAATTTTTATTGGAGTCTTGTAATTGCCAATTATTTCACGGCGCTGCAATTTCAGACTATCATAACTCTGCTATTACCAATTTTATGGAAGAGTTTTTACCGGCCATTTTATTGCGTTGTGACTCTGAATTTTACCGTGACACTGCAATTGGCAAGTTTATTATGGCGCTGTAATTGGCAATTATGCAATGCTTCTCTAACTGGCAGTTCTATTACCACTTTAACTGCCCATTTTATCAGGTGTCCGAAGATGATAAATTTTACCTACTTATAATAGGGCCTTAACACCCGTTCAGGTTAATGACCCCCTAGGGGTCTTATTTAACCCTAGCTACCCTATTCTGCCCCCTCAATTGAGCCCTCCCCCCCCCCCCTTATGGAGCCCTACCCCCTCTATGGAGCCCTACCCCATCTATGGAGCCCTACCCCTACTTAACTAAGCTAACTCCATTTGTGTAATGGGTACTGGGTATGTCTCCGCCCCTCCCCCCCTTCCCCACTTTATAACTACGACAAACCCCTCTCCATTGTTAATTCCCACGTTGCCCTTTCCACCTCGGCCGCACCTGTCCCATCACCCCTTTCTGTGTCCTAACTCAACCCCCTTTTATTCTCTTCTTCTTCTTCTTCTTCTTCTTCTTCTTCTTCTTCATTCCCTTTTCCTCCTCTTTTAAAGTGCCAGATCCTCCTAGTCCTCTTAATGGTTCCTTCCTTTTCTTTCCTCTATTTCTTTCCCTTCCTCTTTAGTTATGTTTTCCCTTCCTTTCCATCTTCCCTTTCCTATTATCTATTTCTAATTCGTTTCCTATCACGCCCCTATTACTCTAGCCCCTTCCTCTCTTCCTCCCCTTATTCCACAACTCCCCT
>NW_025555276.1:67500-81205 GCF_020424385.1 Procambarus clarkii | reverse complement strand
TGCACCACGCACATCTCCACAGCCTGCACCAAGCACACCTCCACAGCCTGCACCAAGCACACCTCCACAGCCTGCACCAAGCACACCACCACAGCCTGCACCAAGCACACCTCCACAGCCTGCACCACGCACATCTCCACAGCCTGCACCAAGCACACCACCACAGCCTGCACCACGCACATCTCCACAGCCTGCACCAAGCACACCTCCACAGCCTGCACCAAGCACACCTCCACAGCCTGCACCAAGCACACCTCCACAGCCTGCACCAAGCACACCTCCACAGCCTGCACCAAGCACACCTCCACAGCCTGCACAAGCACACCTCCACAGCCTGCACCAAGCACACCTCCACAGCCTGCACCACGCACATCTCCACAGCCTGCACCAAGCACACCTCCACAGCCTGCACCACGCACATCTCCACAGCCTGCACCAAGCACACCTCCACAGCCTGCACCAAGCACATCTCCACAGCCTGCACCAAGCACACCACCACAGCCTGCACCAAGCACACCACCACAGCCTGCACCAAGCACACCTCCACAGCCTGCACCACGCACATCTCCACAGCCTGCACCAAGCACACCACCACAGCCTGCACCAAGCACACCTCCACAGCCTGCACCAAGCACATCTCCACAGCCTGCACCACGCACATCCCCACAGCCTGCACCAAGCACACTTCCACAGCCTGCACCAAGCACATCTCCACAGCCTGCACCAAGCACACTTCCACAGCCTGCACCAAGCACATCTCCACAGCCTGCACCAAGCACATCTCCACAGCCTGCACCAAGCACATCTCCACAGCCTGCACCAAGCACACCATCTATACAAGTCATCTATATACTATAGACATAGATAAAAATATCCTCATTGAAAACAACGTACTGGAGTGAACGATATGGAAGAAAATGCAAGATTGAACCAGTGAAGAGCAGAGGTGCCATAGGCACAATCAGAGAACACTGTATAAACATCAGAGGTCCAGTGAAGTGCAGGGGTGCCATAGGCACAATCAGAGAACACTATATAAACATCAGAGGTCCAGTGAAGTGCAGGGGTGCCATAGGCACAATCAGAGAAAACTGCATAAACATCAGAGGTCCAGTGAAGAGCAGAGGTGCCATAGGCACAATCAGAGAACACTGTATAAACATCAGAGGTCCAGTGAAGAGCAGGGGTGCCATAGGCACAGAGAACACTGTATAAACATCAGAGGTCCAGTGAAGAGCAGGGGTGCCATAGGCACAATCAGAGAACACTGTATAAACATCAGAGGTCCACTGAAGAGCAGAGGTGCCATAGGCACAATCAGAGAACACTGTACAAACATCAGAGGTCCGCGGTTGTTCAAAGTCCTCCCAGCGAGCATGAGAAATATTGCCGGAACAACCGTGGACATCTTCAAGAGGAAACTAGATAGTTTCCTCCAAGGAGTGCCGGACCAACCGGGCTGTGATTCATAGGTCAGGCTGCGAGCATACCTGTTGAGGGTTTCCGGAGTTTTTCTACCCCCAGAGGCAAGGCTCGACTTGTGATAAGTTTGGTCCACCAGGCTGTTGCTGGGAGCGGCCCGCAGGCCCACATACCCACCACAGCCCGGTTGGTCCACCAGACTGTTGGTGGGAGCGGCCCGCAGGCCCACATACCCACCACAGCCCGGTTGGTCCACCAGACTGTTGCTGGGAGCGGCCCGCAGGCCCACATACCCACCACAGCCCGGTTGGTCCACCAGACTGTTGCTGGGAGCGGCCCGCAGGCCCACATACCCACCACAGCCCGGTTGGTCCACCAGGCTGTTGCTGGGAGCGGCCCGCAGGCCCACATACCCACCACAGCCCGGTTGGTCCACCAGACTGTTGGTGGGAGCGGCCCACATACCCACCACAGCCAGGCTAAGCTTGCACTCTACTGGCGGGTGGTGAATGTTGAGAGTTTGTAAGGTTGTTGACGTGTTTCACAGTGTGTGGATGTTCACTGATCAATGCTTCTCATCACCCATATGTGCACACGGCACGACTTGTGTACATGTTGTGACACTTCAGAGTGGGGGGGGAGGTGAGGGACGGTGGGGGGGGGGGAGGTGAGGGACGGTGGGGGGGGGGGGAGGTGAGGGACGGTGGGGGGGGGGGGAGGTGAGGGACGGTGGGGGGGGGGGGGGGAGGTGAGGGACGGTGGGGGGGGGGGGAGGTGAGGGACGGGGGGGGGGGAGGTGAGGGACGGTGGGGGGGGGAGGGTGAGGGACGGTGGGGGGGGGGGGAGGTGAGGGACGGTGGGGGGGGGGAGGTGAGGGACGGTGGGGGGGGGGAGGTGAGGGACGGTGGGGGGGGGGAGGTGAGGGACGGTGGGGGGGGGGGAGGTGAGGGACGGTGGGGGGGGGGGAGGTGAGGGACGGTGGGGGGGGGGGAGGTGAGGGACGGTGGGGGGGGAGGTGAGGGACGGTGGGGGGGGGAGGTGAGGGACGGTGGGGGGGGGAGGTGAGGGACGGTGGGGGGGGGGAGGTGAGGGACGGTGGGGGGGGGAGGTGAGGGACGGTGGGGGGGGGGAGGTGAGGGACGGTGGGGGGGAGGTGAGGGACGGTGGGGGGGAGGTGAGGGACGGTGGGGGGGGAGGTGAGGGACGGTGGGGGGGGAGGTGAGGGACGGTGGGGGGGGTGAGGGAGGGACGGTGGGGGGGAGGTGAGGGACGGTGGGGGGGGGGGGAGGTGAGGGACGGTGGGGGGGAGGTGAGGGACGGTGGGGGGGGAGGTGAGGGACGGTGGGGGGGAGGTGAGGACGGTGGGGGGGGAGGTGAGGGACGGTGGGGGGGGGGGAGGTGAGGGACGGTGGGGGGGGGAGGTGAGGGACGGTGGGGGGGGGGAGGTGAGGGACGGTGGGGGGGGGGAGGTGAGGGACGGTGGGGGGGGGAGGTGAGGGACGGTGGGGGGGGGAGGTGAGGGACGGTGGGGGGGGGGAGGTGAGGGACGGTGGGGGGGAGGTGAGGGACGGGTGGAGGAGACGGGTGGGGGCCGGGGGGGGGTGAGGGACGGTGGGGGGGGAGGTGAGGGACGGTGGGGGGGGGAGGTGAGGGACGGGTGGAGGAGACGGGTGGGGGCCGGGGGGGGGGGTGAGGGACGGTGAGGGGGGGGGGAGGTGAGGGACGGTGGGGGGGGGAGGTGAGGGACGGTGGGGGGGGGGAGGTGAGGGACGGTGGGGGGGGAGGTGTGGGACGGTGAGGGGGGGGGAGGTGAGGGACGGTGGGGGGGGGGGGGAGGTGAGGGACGGTGGGGGGGAGGTGAGGGACGGTGGGGGGGAGGTGTGGGACGGTGGGGGGGGGGAGGTGTGGGACGGTGGGGGGGGAGGTGAGGGACGGTGGGGGGGGGGGAGGTGAGGGACGGTGGGGGGGGGAGGTGAGGGACGGTGGGGGGGGAGGTGAGGGACGGTGGGGGGGGAGGTGTGGGACGGTGGGGGGGGGAGGTGTGGGACGGTGGGGGGGGAGGTGAGGGACGGTGGGGGGGGGGAGGTGAGGGACGGGTGGAGGAGACGGGTGGGGGGCCGGGGGGGGGTGAGGAGGGGAATAATAGGATATAGAGGATAACGAGGACACTATGTGAGGGTACAACACTACAGCTGCCGCCCGCCACACGCTGCCTCACATCCACACCACACGCTGCGTCCTGAGTGCTGGGTAAAGGTGGTGGGTGAGGGTGGTGGGTGAGTTGGAGGAGGGTAGGTAAGTGAAGATGGACACATGAAGGTGGGTGCGGGTGGTGGGTGCGGGTGGTGGGTGCGGGTGGTGGGTGAAGGTGGTGGGTGCGGGTGGTGGGTGAGTGGGAGGGAGGGTGGGTAAGTGATGATGGACACATGAAGGTGGGTGAGGGAGGTGGGTGACCAGCGGTTGGATGAGTGGGCGAGTAAGCCAGTTCAAGAAATTACAGGCCACAAGTAGATGAAATTGTGAGCAATTGGGTTGGATGAGATGAGAGGAGAGGGAGGAGCGGCTCCGTACACCGTACACCATCACAACAGTAGCTCTCATAACAGCACCTTGTACCTCCAGTTATTGACGTGCACTGTACCACCACTGTAGTACACCGTACACCATCACAACAGTAGCTCTCATAACAGCACCTTGTACTCCTGTTATTGACGTGCACTGTACCTCCACTGTAGTACACCGTACACCATCACAACAGTAGCTCTCATAACAGCACCTTGTACCTCCAGTTATTGACGTGCACTGTACCACCACTGTAGTACACCGTACACCATCACAACAGTAGCTCTCATAACAGCACCTTGTACCTCCAGTTATTGACGTGCACTGTACCACCACTGTAGTACACCGTACACCATCACAACAGTAGCTCTCATAACAGCACCTTGTACCTCCAGTTATTGACGTGCACTGTACCACCACTGTAGTACACCGTACACCATCACAACAGTAGCTCTCATAACAGCACCTTGTACCTCCAGTTATTGACGTGCACTGTACCACCACTGTAGTACAACCGTACACCATCACAACAGTAGCTCTCATAACAGCACCTTGTACCTCCAGTTATTGACGTGCACTGTACCACCACTGTAGTACACCGTACACCATCACAACAGTAGCTCTCATAACAGCACCTTGTACCTCCTGTTATTGACGTGCACTGTACCTCCACTGGACGTCCTGGGTTGTTCTACTGTGGCCACACTTACTGGTCATAACTTCCTCTACCACACTACCACAAGCACACCCACCACCTCCACTACAACCACCACCACCACTACAACCACCACCATCACCAGCAGCAGCAGCAGCAGTACCCTGGTGACCTTGGCCTTGAACACATTGACTGTCTCCCCCAACATCCCGTCTCCCCATCCCCCCAAATCCCTATTACAACCCCCCCTCCCCCTCCCCCCCTCTCCTCCAACCATCATTACCTCAAGAGTCCGTCCATCGCCCCCGACCCCCCCTCTCCCTCACCTCCCCTCCCTCAACCCACACCCCACCCCCTCCCACAACAGTATTCGGGGCGGAGGGAGGGAGGGAGAGTGGTGGTGGTGCCACAAAACTTATCACAACACAAGAGACAACCTGCCAATGGAACAAGTTGCACTAATGCAGTAAGTCAAGTTGGAGCACTCAAGTGTTAAGGTGAGGGATGGTAGGAAGGTGCGGTAAACACCCACAACAGTTTAAATGTACACGCACCCGTCACCTGAGGTACTACGCGGCTCCACACCCACTCTGCCTTACCTGGAACAAGAGAAAAGTCATCACATTATAGTGCTTCACAAACCACAACTTACCAACACTTAACATACAAACATTACTCACTAAACATACACCAAATACCCTATCACATCACCCAATTGGGCTCTCCATTAAGGCAGTGTCTCGGATCATCCTCGACGCAGGTTCGAATCCTCGGCACGGCCCTTGTGGATTTGTTCACCTTCTAGTGTTTCCAGGGATTACTATCCGTGCGGCCCGGTCTCCTGAGTGGTGGTTTAGTCAACCTGGCTCTTACTGCCAGGTCTATTGCGCTCCATAGTCTATTGTGAATGTATTGTGTATGCAAGTCTCCATTTAAGTTCTGGGTAGTTACCACAGGCAAGTGTAGGGCGTGGGTAGTGGTTTACTGACCACTGTTTTGTGTGCTAATGGCTTGGTGTACACCAGTCTGGTGGTGTACACCAGTCTGGTGGTGTGTGGTGGTGTACACCAGTCTGGTGGTGTGTGGTGTACACCAGTCTGGTGGTGTGTGTGTGTGTGGTGTACACCAGTCTGGTGGTGTGTGGTGTACACCAGTCTGGTGGTGTGTGTGTGTGTGGTGTACACCAGTCTGGTGGTGTGTGGTGTACACCAGTCTGGTGGTGTGTGTGTGTGTGGTGTACACCAGTCTGGTGGTGTGTGGTGTACACCAGTCTGGTGGTGTGTGTGTGTGTGGTGTACACCAGTCTGGTGGTGTGTGTGGTGTACACCAGTCTGGTGGTGTGTGTGTGTGTGGTGTACACCAGTCTGGAGGTATGTGGTGGTGTACACCAGTCTGGAGGTGTGTGGTGATACCTGGTTGATGGGGTTCTGGGAGTTCTTCTACTCCCCAAGCCCGGCCCGAGGCCAGGCTCGACTTGTGAGAGTTTGGTCCACCAGGCTGTTGCTTGGAGCGGCCCGCAGGCCCACATACCCACCACAGCCCGGTTGGTCCGGCACTCCTTGGAGGAATAAATCTAGTTTCCTCTTGAAGATGTCCACGGTTGTTCCGGCAATATTTCTTATGCTTGCTTGGAGGACGTTGAACAACCGCGGACCTCTGATGTTTATACAGTGTTCTCTGATTGTGCCTATGGCACCTCTGCTCGTACACCACCACACTGGTGGTGTACACCAGTCTGGAGGTGTGTGGTGTACACCAGTGTGGAGGTGTGTGGTGTACACCAGTGTGGAGGTGTGTGGTGTACACCAGTCTGGAGGTGTGTGGTGTACACCAGTCTGGAGGTGTGTGGTGTACACCAGTCTGGAGGTGTGTGGTGTACACCAGTGTGCAGGTGTGTGGTGTACACCAGTGTGGAGGTGTGTGTGTGGTGTACACCAGTGTGGAGGTGTGTGGTGTACACAACAGTTGCTACTCTCAGACCGTCCAGTGGTGCACGCTCACAACATGTACACCAGTGTGGAGGTGTGTGTGTGGTGTACACCAGTGTGTAGGTGTGTTGTGTACACCAGTGTGGAGGTGTGTGTGTGGTGTACACCAGTGTGGAGGTGTGTGGTGTACACCAGTGTGGAGGTGTGTGTGTGGTGTACACCAGTGGAGGTGTGTGGTGTACACCAGTGTGGAGGTGTGTGTGTGGTGTACACCAGTGTGGAGGTGTGTGTGTGGTGTACACCAGTGTGGAGGTGTGTGTGTGGTGTACACCAGTGTGGAGGTGTGTGTGGTGTACACCAGTGTGGAGGTGTGTGTGTGGTGTACACCAGCCTGGAGGTGTGTGGTGTACACAACAGTTGCTACTCTCAGACCGTCCAGTGGGGCACGCTCACAACATGTACACCAGTGTGGAGGTGTGTGTGTGGTGTACACCAGTCTGGAGGTGTGTGGTGTACACCAGTGTGGAGGTGTGTGGTGTACACAACAGTTGCTACTCTCAGACCGTCCAGTGGTCCACGCTCACAACATGTACACCAGTGTGGAGGTGTGTGGTGTACACCAGCCTGGAGGTGTGTGGTGGTGTACACAACAGTTGCTACTCTCAGACCGTCCAGTGTTCCACGCTCACAACATGTACACCAGTGTGGAGGTGTGTGGTGTACACCAGTGTGGAGGTGTGTGGTGTACACAACAGTTGCTACTCTCAGACCGTCCAGTGGTCCACGCTCACAACATGTACACCAGTGTGGAGGTGTGTGTGTGTGGTGTACACCAGTGTGGAGGTGTGTGGTGTACACCAGCCTGGAGGTGTGTGGTGGTGTACACAACAGTTGCTACTCTCAGACCGTCCAGTGGTCCACGCTCACAACATGTACACCAGTGTGGAGGTGTGTGGTGTACACCAGTGTGGAGGTGTGTGGTGTACACAACAGTTGCTACTCTCAGACCGTCCAGTGGTCCACGCTCACAACATGTACACCAGTGTGGAGGTGTGTGTGTGTGGTGTACACCAGCCTGGAGGTGTGTGGTGTACACAACAGTTGCTACTCTCAGACCGTCCAGTGGTCCACGCTCACAACATGTACACCAGTGTGGAGGTGTGTGGTGTACACCAGCCTGGAGGTGTGTGGTGGTGTACACAACAGTTGCTACTCTCAGACCGTCCAGTGTTCCACGCTCACAACATGTACACCAGTGTGGAGGTGTGTGTGTGGTGTACACCAGTGTGGAGGTGTGTGTGTGGTGTACACCAGTGTGGAGGTGTGTGTGTGGTGTACACCAGTGTGGAGGTGTGTGTGTGGTGTACACCAGTGTGGAGGTGTGTGTGTGGTGTACACCAGTGTGGAGGTGTGTGTGTGGTGTACACCAGCCTGGAGGTGTGTGGTGTACACAACAGTTGCTACTCTCAGACCGTCCAGTGGTGCACGCTCACAACATGTACACCAGTGTGGAGGTGTGTGGTGTACACAACAGTTGCTACTCTCAGACCGTCCAGTGGTCCACGCTCACAACATGTACACCAGTGTGGAGGTGTGTGTGTGTGGTGTACACCAGTGTGGAGGTGTGTGGTGTACACCAGCCTGGAGGTGTGTGGTGGTGTACACAACAGTTGCTACTCTCAGACCGTCCAGTGGTCCACGCTCACAACATGTACACCAGTGTGGAGGTGTGTGGTGTACACCAGTGTGGAGGTGTGTGGTGTACACAACAGTTGCTACTCTCAGACCGTCCAGTGGTCCACGCTCACAACATGTACACCAGTGTGGAGGTGTGTGTGTGTGTGGTGTACACCAGCCTGGAGGTGTGTGGTGTACACAACAGTTGCGACTCTCAGACCGTCCAGTGGTCCACGCTCACAACATGTACACCAGTGTGGAGGTGTGTGGTGTACACCAGCCTGGAGGTGTGTGGTGGTGTACACAACAGTTGCTACTCTCAGACCGTCCAGTGTTCCACGCTCACAACATGTACACCAGTGTGGAGGTGTGTGTGTGGTGTACACCAGTGTGGAGGTGTGTGTGTGGAGGTGTGTGTGTGGTGTACACCAGTGTGGAGGTGTGTGTGTGGAGGTGTGTGTGTGGTGTACACCAGTGTGGAGGTGTGTGTGTGGTGTACACCAGTGTGGAGGTGTGTGTGTGGTGTACACCAGCCTGGAGGTGTGTGGTGTACACAACAGTTGCTTCTCTCAGACCGTCCAGTGGTGCACGCTCACAACATGTACACCAGTGTGGAGGTGTGTGTGTGGTGTACACCAGTCTGGAGGTGTGTGGTGTACACCAGTGTGGAGGTGTGTGGTGTACACAACAGTTGCTACTCTCAGACCGTCCAGTGGTCCACGCTCACAACATGTACACCAGTGTGGAGGTGTGTGGTGTACACCAGCCTGGAGGTGTGTGGTGGTGTACACAACAGTTGCTACTCTCAGACCGTCCAGTGGTCCACGCTCACAGCATGTACACCAGTGTGGAGGTGTGTGTGTGATGTACACCAGTGTGGAGGTGTGTGTGTGGTGTACACCAGCCTGGAGGTGTGTGGTGGTGTACACAACAGTTGCTACTCTCAGACCGTCCAGTGTTCCACGCTCACAACATGTACACCAGTGTGGAGGTGTGTGGTGTACACCAGCCTGGAGGTGTGTGGTGGTGTACACAACAGTTGCTACTCTCAGACCGTCCAGTGGTGCACGCTCACAACATGTACACCAGTGTGGAGGTGTGTGGTGTACACCAGCCTGGAGGTGTGTGGTGGTGTACACAACAGTTGCTACTCTCAGACCGTCCAGTGGTGCACGCTCACAACATGTACACCAGTGTGGAGGTGTGTGGTGTACACCAGCCTGGAGGTGTGTGGTGGTGTACACAACAGTTGCTACTCTCAGACCGTCCAGTGGTCCACGCTCACAACATGTACACCAGTGTGGAGGTGTGTGGTGTACACCAGCCTGGAGGTGTGTGGTGGTGTACACAACAGTTGCTACTCTCAGACCGTCCAGTGGTCCACGCTCACAACATGTACACCAGTGTGGAGGTGTGTGGTGTACACCAGCCTGGAGGTGTGTGGTGGTGTACACAACAGTTGCTACTCTCAGACCGTCCAGTGGTCCACGCTCACAACATGTACACCAGTGTGGAGGTGTGTGGTGTACACCAGCCTGGAGGTGTGTGGTGGTGTACACAACAGTTGCTACTCTCAGACCGTCCAGTGGTCCACGCTCACAACATGTACACCAGTGTGGAGGTGTGTGGTGTACACCAGCCTGGAGGTGTGTGGTGGTGTACACAACAGTTGCTACTCTCAGACCGTCCAGTGGTCCACGCTCACAACATGTACACCAGTGTGGAGGTGTGTGGTGTACACCAGCCTGGAGGTGTGTGGTGGTGTACACAACAGTTGCTACTCTCAGACCGTCCAGTGGTCCACGCTCACAACATGTACACCAGTGTGGAGGTGTGTGGTGTACACCAGCCTGGAGGTGTGTGGTGGTGTACACAACAGTTGCTACTCTCAGACCGTCCAGTGGTCCACGCTCACAACATGTACACCAGTGTGGAGGTGTGTGGTGTACACCAGCCTGGAGGTGTGTGGTGGTGTACACAACAGTTGCTACTCTCAGACCGTCCAGTGGTCCACGCTCACAACATGTACACCAGTGTGGAGGTGTGTGGTGTACACCAGCCTGGAGGTGTGTGGTGGTGTACACAACAGTTGCTACTCTCAGACCGTCCAGTGTTCCACGCTCACAACAGGTAATAACACAACATACCTTGGACCAATATGTTTACATGACAGAGAGTATAGCACAACACAACTGGCCAACCCTCACAGTGTTAAAGACACAACTTGACAAACACCTCCAAACCATATCTGATCAACCAGGCTGTGATTCATACGTCAGGCTGCGAGCAGCCGCGTCCAACACCATACTATATACATATATGTACCATATATGACCACCGTACTATATGTACCCACTTACAACCAAATTAGAAAGTAGAAATCTCAACTATTGAGTAGTTAATTAAGGTGCTCTATAATAGGCCTAGGAATATTGAAGTTTGTTTTTTAGTTTCATATATTTTATATATGAAACTTATATATTTAAGTTTCATATATAATAGTGACTATTGAGGACAGTCACAATAGGTACTGTCTAAGAGGAGGATGGGTTGAGTAAAGTCACCTGCACAAGGAGCAGTGGTGAGTGGTGGAGAGCGGTGCACATTAACCCCAACACTCCACACCAACAACATTGGTCACCTGCACAAGGAGCAGTGGTGAGTGGTGGAGAGCGGTGCACATTAACCCCAACACTCCACACCAACAACAACATTGGTCACCTACACAAGGAGCAGTGGTGAGTGGTGGAGAGCGGTGCACATTAACCCCAACACTCCACACCAACAACAACATTGGTCACCTACACAAGGAGCAGTGGTGAGTGGTGGAGAGCGGTGCACATTAACCCCAACACTCCACACCAACAACAACATTGGTCACCTACACAAGGAGCAGTGGTGAGTGGTGGAGAGCGGTGCACATTAACCCCAACACTCCACACCAACACCAACAACAACATTGGTCACCTACACAAGGAGCAGTGGTGAGTGATGGAGAGCGGTGCACATTAACCCCAACACTCCACACCAACAACATTGGTCACCTACACAAGGAGCAGTGGTGAGTGGTGGAGAGCGGTGCACATTAACCCCAACACTCCACACCAACAACAACATTGGTCACCTACACAAGGAGCAGTGGTGAGTGGTGGAGAGCGGTGCACATTAACCCCAACACTCCACACCAACAACATTGGTCACCTACACAAGGAGCAGTGGTGAGTGGTGGAGAGCGGTGCACATTAACCCCAACACTCCACACCAACAACAACAACAACATTGGTCACCTACACAAGAACACCGAGGACATTCCAACAGATCCACTCAATAAAAACCTAATGTACCGAGAATAACTAATATGTAAGAAAGTGCCCTTCCCTGCAAGTGGAGGAGATGCGTCATAAAATATTATAGGCTGCTAGGTCAGACTGCTAGGTGCAAGCACCAACAATTTGGCTGATCAAACCGTTAAGCTGATGCATGTGGTTAAAAAGCGGAACGCAGGGGCAGTGAACTCTACAATCAGTACAACTGAGGTGCCGTGTGTATGCCACACATGCAAGCCATTATTGTGTGCTTCAAGTAGAAAGTGTTTCGAACTAATAGGTTTTGTAAGAGTTGGTCGCTGTATGTGAAGGTTAGGTTAAGCATGGCATCCCTCTCATGTCAACACTCATCACCAACATGCACCACCCACCACACACACACACACACACTCATTTAAAGAGACAAAAATGTTAGAGGGGGACATGATTACGATATACAAAATACTTAGGGCACAGGTACGGCATCCAAACGCCAACTTAATACCCAAATGATTCATATATCAGAAGCAACGTGTTCAGCGAAGCTTAAGCGGTGGGACTCAGGAGCTGAAGTTCAACCTCCGTAACCACAGCCACGGGAATACTCAGAGGGTAAACCATGGTGGTATACCCCCCGCCACACGTCCCAGGGTAAACCCGTCCCCACACGACCCCCGCCACACGTCCCAGAGTAAACCCGTCCCCACACGTCCCAGGGTAAACCCGTCCCCACACGACCCCCGCCACACGTCCCAGGGTAAACCCGTCCCCACACGACCCCCGCCACACGTCCCAGGGTAAACCCGTCCCCACACGACCCCCGCCACACGTCCCAGGGTAAACCCGTCCCCACACGACCCCCGCCACACGTCCCAGGGTAAACCCGTCCCCACACGACCCCCGCCACACGTCCCAGGGTAAACCCGTCCCCACACGACCCCCGCCACACGTCCCAGGGTAAACCCGTCCCCACACGACCCCCGCCACACGTCCCAGGGTAAACCCGTCCCCACACGACCCCCGCCACACGTCCCAGGGTAAACCCGTCCCCACACGACCCCCGCCACACGTCCCAGGGTATACCCGTCCCCACACGTCCCAGGGTATACCCGTCCCCGCACGACCCCCGCCACATACCACCGTTTAAAATACAAAATTAATATTCCAGTGAGCCGTTATAGGTAACGGAGTGATTGGTAATTGTTTTCGTGCTCGGTTAAATCACTCCACCAACAATGCTATCGTAAGTGTATATCTCTACAACGTTACTGCTACTCTTACTGGCAACCACCAAACTATTACTACCACTAAAACTACCTAAGTTAAGGAGAGTGTTAAGTTATGAGCCATCGAGGTATAATGTTGTGGGAGACATAATAATGGCGCCGAGTCCAGCCAGACTCAGTTTAACGCTAACCCCCTTACCCCTTAACCCCCCCCCCCCTTGCCTTGTGAGGAGCCGGCAGCTCCTCCCTCACCTCATGTAACACAGCCACCCTGGTGGCGGCGTCCTCCAGGCCTCCAGTACTGTGTGGCTCCCTCCTGCCCGCCACCACAAACTGCTGCCCGCCACCAACAGCAGCAGCAGCAGCAGCAGCAGGAGGGGGTAAAGCTGCCTCCCACAAATAACGATGATGTGAACAAGTGCGAGAACAAGCTGGGCTGCCATGAAGGGTTTTAGGTAACGTTGAAGCTGGGGACCCTGCCCGTACACACCCAAAACCCCCACACCTCATCTTTCTCCTTACTTCCCTCACATCTCAAGCAACTATCACTATGGTGCACTTGCCCGTCTTTATAAACGAGTATTGCTGAATAACAACATCACCAGTCCAGCTACCAAACATCGCTATACAAACATACACTTCGGAAATGGCAGGAATGTCGGCGGTGTATATTGGCAGAGCTCAATGTTTTCCCCCGAGGCACAGACACCCAGACCCGTGCGACGACACTGCTGCTGCTGCTGCTGCTGCTGCTGCTGTTCCTGCTGCTGCTGTTCCTGCTGCTGCTGCTGGTGCTGCTCCTGCTGCTGCTCCTGCTGCTGCTGCTGCTGCTCCTGCTGTTGCTGCTGCTGCTGCTGCTGCTGCAGCTGTTGCTGCTGCTGCTGCTCCTGCTGCTGCTGCTGCTCCTGCTGCTGCTCCTGCTGCTGCTCC
>NW_025555276.1:15000-65000 GCF_020424385.1 Procambarus clarkii | reverse complement strand
GCAACACTTGTCTAGGCCAGCAGTACACGGAACACTTGTCTGGGCCAGCAGTACACGCAACACTTGTCTAGGCCAGCAGTACACGCAACACTTGTCTAGACCAGCAGTACACGCAACACTTGTCTAGGCCACCAGTACACGCAACACTTGTCTAGACCAGCAGTACACGCAACACTTGTCTAGACCAGCAGTACACGCAACACTTGTCTAGACCAGCAGTACACGCAACACTTGTCTAGGCCAGCAGTACACGGAACACTTGTCTGGGCCAGCAGTACACGGAACACTTGTCTGGGCCAGCAGTACACGCAACACTTGTCTAGGCCACCAGTACACGGAACACTTGTCTGGGCCAGCAGTACACGCAACACTTGTCTGGGCCAGCAGTACACGGAACACTTGTCTGGGCCAGCAGTACACGCAACACTTGTCTAGGCCAGCAGTACACGGAACACTTGTCTGGGCCAGCAGTACACGGAACACTTGTCTGGGCCAGCAGTACACGCAACACTTGTCTAGGCCACCAGTACACGGAACACTTGTCTGGGCCAGCAGTACACGCAACACTTGTCTGGGCCAGCAGTACACGGAACACTTGTCTGGGCCAGCAGTACACGGAACACTTGTCTGGGCCAGCAGTACACGCAACACTTGTCTAGGCCAGCAGTACACGGAACACTTGTCTGGGCCAGCAGTACACGCAACACTTGTCTAGGCCAGCAGTACACGGAACACTTGTCTAGACCAGCAGTACACGCAACACTTGTCTGGGCCAGCAGTACACGCAACACTTGTCTGGGCCAGCAGTACACGGAACACTTGTCTGGGCCAGCAGTACACGCAACACTTGTCTGGGCCAGCAGTACACGCAACACTTGTCTAGGCCAGCAGTACACGGAACACTTGTCTAGACCAGCAGTACACGCAACACTTGTCTAGGCCAGCAGTACACGGAACACTTGTCTGGGCCAGCAGTACACGCAACACTTGTCTGGGCCAGCAGTACACGCAACACTTGTCTAGGCCAGCAGTACACGCAACACTTGTCTAGACCAGCAGTACACGCAACACTTGTCTAGGCCAGCAGTACATGGAACACTTGTCTAGGCCAGCAGTACACGCAACACTTGTCTAGGCCAGCAGTACACGGAACACTTGTCTAGGCCAGCAGTACACGCAACACTTGTCTAGGCCAGCAGTACACGGAACACTTGTCTAGACCAGCAGTACACGCAACACTTGTCTGGGCCAGCAGTACACGCAACACTTGTCTGGGCCAGCAGTACACGGAACACTTGTCTGGGCCAGCAGTACACGCAACACTTGTCTGGGCCAGCAGTACACGCAACACTTGTCTAGGCCAGCAGTACACGGAACACTTGTCTAGACCAGCAGTACACGCAACACTTGTCTAGACCAGCAGTACACGCAACACTTGTCTAGGCCAGCAGTACATGGAACACTTGTCTAGGCCAGCAGTACACGCAACACTTGTCTAGGCCAGCAGTACACGGAACACTTGTCTAGGCCAGCAGTACACGCAACACTTGTCTAGGCCACCAGTACACGGAATACTTCACGTGGGAGGAGGTGGTGGTGGTGGTGGTGGTTCGCTCACAATTATCACTCACCACAAATATATTACTTCAAAACTCACAAAACTGTATTACCAGATAAAACAAAAACCATTGTGTAAAACACTGGAGGAAAGAAACAAAACTACCAAAAAAGTTCATTTATCATCCAAGCGAAGCACAAAATTAGAATTTTTCGTGTTAAGATGTGAAGATGGTGAGTGGAATTATTGGGTAACTTTAAGGCCATTATTAAACTGTTGGAGGGAGAGTTGTGTGTTGGAGGAGGAGGCCAGCAGGGAGAGGGAGGCTACAGGCAACCTTGGGTCATCACAGCTGCCCCGTGGTCACTGTGGTGGCTACCACTCAGTACACTCATTGTTGGCAGAGTGTTCAACACCCGCCCACCGCTCATCTTCACACACACACACACACACACACACACACACACACACACACACACACACACACACACACACACACACACACACACACACACACTGTTTGAGGCTTCAAGAAGACCTGGACAAGCTGAAGGAATGGTCGAACAAATGGTTGTTAGAGTTTAACCCAACCAAATGTAATGTAATGAAGATAGGTGTAGGGAGCAGGAGGCCAGATACAAGGTATCATCTGGGAGAGGAAATTCTTCAGGAGTCAGAGAAAGAAAAAGACTTGGGGGTTGATATCACGCCAGACCTGTCTCCTGCAGCACATATCAAGAGGATAACATCAGCGGCATATGCCAGGCTGGCCAACATACGAACGGCATTCAGAAACTTGTGTAAAGAATCATTCATAACTTTGTATACCACATATGTCAGGCCAATCCTGGAGTATGCAGCCCCAGCATGGAGTCCATATCTAGTCAAGGATAAGACTAAACTGGAAAAGGTTCAAAGGTTTGCCACCAGACTAGTACCCGAGCTGAGAGGTATGAGCTACGAGGAGAGACTACGGGAATTAAACCTCACTTCGCTGGAAGACAGAAGAGTTAGGGGCGATATGATCACCACATTCAAGATTCTGAAGGGAATTGATAGGGTAGATAAAGACAGTCTATTTAACACAAGGGGAACACGCACAAGGGGACACAGGTGGAAACTGAGTGCCCAAATGAGCCACAGAGATATTAGAAAGAACTTTTTTAGTGTCAGAGTGGTTGACAAATGGAATGCATTAGGGGGTGATGTGGTGGAGGCTGACTCCATACACAGTTTCAAGTGTAGATATGATAGAGCCCGATAGGCTCAGGAACCTGTACACCTGTTGATTGACGGTTGAGAGGCGGGACCAAAGAGCCAGAGCTCAACCCCCGCAAGCACAACTAGGTGAGCACACACACACACACACACACACACACACACACACACACACACACACACACACACACACACACACACACACACACCCACCCTCACACACACACCCACCCACACACACACACACACACACACACACACACACACACACACACACACACACACACACACACACACACACACACACACACACACACACACACACACACACACACACACACACACACACACACACACACACACACTGCCTCAACATCACCGGGCCCCGGATCTTTAATAACCTTCCTGCCACCATTACAATTATTGCCACAAGAGCATGGAGAGTGGAGATCTTCAAGAAACATTTAGACCAGTTCTTGCACGAAGTGCCGGACCAACCGGGTTGTAGTGGATATGTGGGTGTGCGGGCCACCACCTCCCAGCAACAGCCTGGTGGACCAAGTTATCACAAGCCGAGCCTGGCCTCGGGCCGGGCTCACAGTATTGCTCCAGAACCCCTCATCAAGTATGCACCAGGGTTGGTGGTTGTCATAGGTATTGTCATTTCGTACTGGCAACAAGAAGCTCCAAGCACCACTGACTATGATGAGTGTGTGGTCCTTGTCTGGCACAGATGTGTTCTGCTCCAGGGCTGCGAGTTCTAGCTCTCTGCCCCGCCTTCTACCTTTTTATACCTACGCACGAAATGACAACCTTAAACATGATACAGGGTACACAACAATCGAATCTGCACATAGTAGGAAAGCAACCTGTCAAGGATTTGGGAATAATAATGTCTGACGACCTAACGTTTAGGGAGCATAACCAAGCAAATATCGCGTCAGCCAGAAAAATGATTGGATGGATTACGAGAACTTTCAAATCCAGGGATCCCATCACAATGGTTGTACTCTTCAAGTCACTTGTGTTGTCCCGTCTTGAGTACTGCTCAGTACTCACTTCCCCCTTCAGAGCAGGAGAGATTGCTGAAATAGAGGGAATACAGAGAACATATACGGCACGCATAGACGAGATAAAACACCTAAATTATTGGAATCGTCTCAAAGCTCTCCAAATGTACTCTCTAGACAGGAGACGAGAGAGATACCAAATAATATACATCGGGAAAATACTGGAGGGCCAGGTCCCTAATCTACACAGTAAAATAACAACGTACTGGAGTGAACGAAATGGAAGAAAATGCTGAATAGAACCAGTGAAGAGTAGAGGTGCCATAGGCACAATCAGAGAACACTGTATAAGCATCAGACGTCCGCGGTTGTTCAACATCCTCCCAGCGAGAATAAGAAATATTGCCGTAACAACCTTGGACATTTTCAAGAGAAAATTGGATAGTTTTCTTTAAGAGATGCCGGACCAACCGGGCTGTGGTGGGTATGTGGACCTGCGGGCCGCTCCCAGCAACAGCCTGGTGGACCAACCGGGCTGTGGTGGGTATGTGGGCTGCTCCCAGCAACAGTCTGGTGGACCAACCAGGCTGTGGTGGGTATGTGGGCCGCTCCCAGCAACAGTCTGGTGGACCAAACTCTCACAAGTCAGGGCAGTTGAAGACCTCCCAGAAGGCCATCCAGCAGGCACCAAACAGGTAACAAGATAACCAAAGGTGTTTACCACAAAAGCATCAGTAGCAGCCATGCCAAGATGAGAAGCACTAACGGGTGTACGTCAGACAACTGGGCATCAGGTCTCCGGCTTAAAGGTCAACACAGTACAAACAAGTTCTCTATAAAAGGCAAGACCAGGTATCTTCCTTAATTTGCTGCCAGTGTTTCCTCTCTATACATATACATTATACTGCCTTATGCTTCACTCTCGGTTACCTTTCACATTACCTTAAATATTATTGTTAAGAACTCCAATGTCTTTAAGATGTGACATAAACGTTATACGCTAGGAGGACTGGTCCTTCACCAGTCCTGCTGGGTGTTGACCAGTCCAACACCCAGCAGAACTGGTCCTCCACCAGTCCTGCTGGGTGTTGACCAGTCCAACACCCAGGAGGACTGGTCCTCCACCAGTCCTGCTGGGTGTTGACCAGTCCAACACCCAGGAGGACTGGTCCTCCACCAGTCCTGCTGGGTGTTGACCAGTCCAACACCCAGGAGGGCTGGTCCTCCACCAGTCCTGCTGGGTGTTGACCAGTCCAACACCCAGGAGGGCTGGTCCTCCACCAGTCCTGCTGGGTGTTGACCAGTCCAACACCCAGGAGGGCTGGTCCTCCACCAGTCCTGCTGGGTGTTGACCAGTCCAACACCCAGCAGGACTGGTCCTCCACCAGTCCTGCTGGGTGTTGACCAGTCCAACACCCAGGAGGACTGGTCCTCCACCAGTCCTGCTGGGTGTTGACCAGTCCAACACCCAGGAGGGCTGGTCCTCCACCAGTCCTGCTGGGTGTTGACCAGTCCAACACCCAGGAGGGCTGGTGGAGGACCGGGCCGCAAGGACGTTGAGTCATGGCAAGATAAGAGTAAGTAAGTAGGAAATGTTTCTGGCAATAGGGTGTTAACACGAGTGAAAAAGCTACCAGCGAGTCTATATTATACGTCGCCGCTCACACCTTAGATCACTATATATTATAGTGTACACTTCTGGAGAAATATAAACAATAAGGAACTCGTTAGCGTTCCACAGCAAATTGTTTCGCTGTGTCATAATGGGAAAATGGACTTAAATCTTAGGAGGTGGCTACCTTGTGTAGCTTCCGGGGATCAACGGCCCCGCGGCCCGGTCTCCTACCAGGCCTCCCGGTTGGGAAAAGCTAGGTACCAACACTTTGCCTCAAGAGCGTACCTTACCTTAAACACTTGACACTTAAATGCCCAACACTTTAATGCAGTTTTGACCATTTTAATGTGTAAGGTAAAATATGATTTGTGTACAGTAATATGTGGATTATCACACAGTGGACCTGTGGGCCCCTGCGGCCAGGGGGAGAGAGGTGAGAGGTGAGGGGAAGTGGTGAGTGAAAGCTGAGCGTGAGAGGTGAGAGAGAGGTGAGAGGCAAGGGGAAGAGGTTACCTTTAGGTTACCTTGAGATGGTTTTGGGGCTCAGCGTCCCCGCGGCCCGGTCCTCGACCAGGCCTCCTGGTTGCTGGACTGGTCAACCAGGCTGTTGGACGCGGCTGCTCTCAGCCTGACGTACGAGTCACAGCCTGGTTAATCAGGTCTCCTTTGGAGGTGTTTATCAAGTTCTCTCTTGAACACTGAGGGGTCGGCCAGTTATGTCCCTTATGTGTAGTGGAAGCGTGTTGAACAGTCTCGGGCCTCTGATGTTGATAGTTCTCTCTTGAACACTGTGAGGGGTCGGCCAGTTATGTCCCTTATGTGTAGTGGAAGCGTGTTGAACAGTCTCGGGCCTCTGATGTTGATAGTTCTCTCTTGAACACTGTGAGGGGTCGGCCAGTTATGTCCCTTATGTGTAGTGGAAGCGTGTTGAACAGTCTCGGGCCTCTGATGTTGATAGTTCTCTCTTGAACACTGTGAGGGGTCGGCCAGTTATGTCCCTTATGCGTAGTGGAAGCGTATTGAACAGTCTCGGGCCTCTGATGTTGATAGTTCTCTCTTGAACACTGTGAGGGGTCGGCCAGTTATGTCCCTTATGTGTAGTGGAAGCGTGTTGAACAGTCTCGGGCCTCTGATGTTGATAGTTCTCTCTCGAACACTGTGAGGGGTCGGCCAGTTATGTCCCTTATGTGTAGTGGAAGCGTGTTGAACAGTCTCGGGCCTCTGATGTTGATAGTTCTCTCTTGAACACTGTGAGGGGTCGGCCAGTTATGTCCCTTATGTGTAGTGGAAGCGTGTTGAACAGTCTCGGGCCTCTGATGTTGAAAGTTCTCTCTTGAACACTGTGAGGGGTCGGCTAGTTATGCCCCTTATGTGTAGTGGAAGCGTGTTGAACAGTCTCGGGCCTCTGATGTTGATAGTTCTCTCTCAGAGTACCTGTTGCACCTCTGCTCTTCAACGGGCGTATTCTGCACATCCTGCCATGCCTTCTGGTCTCATGTGGTGTTATTTCTGTGTGCAGGTTTGGGACCAGCCCCTCTAATATTTTCCACGTGTAAATTATTATGTATCTCTCCCGCCTGAGCTCAAGGGAATACAAATTTAGGCTCTTTAGTCGGTCCCAATAGTTCCAGGTCAGCAATTTCTCCAGCTTTGAAAGGGGCTGTCATTGTGCATACTCCACTGAGCACTAGATGGGGCATTCTGGGAGTTCTTCTACTCATCTTTATTGACCAATTTTGCCTAATCTGAGGATTTCCTTATTAAAGTAGGCTGGTATTCACTGTCACACAGGACAGAGGGTCATACACAAGACTTGTGAGAGTTTGGTCCACCAGGCTGTTGCTTGGAGCGGCCCAGCAGGCCCACATACCCACCACAGCCCGGTTGATGGTCCGGAACTTCTCTTAGAAAACCAGTCCAGTTTTCTCTTGAAGATGTCCACGGTTGTTCCGGCAATATTTCTTATAGTCGCTGGGAGGACGTTGAACAACCGCGGACCTCTGATGTTTATACAGTGTTCTCTGATTGTGCCTATGGCACCTCTGCTCTTCACTGGTTCAATCTTGCATTTTCTTCCATATCGTTCACTCCAGTACGTTGTTATTTTACTGTGTAGATTTGGGACCTGGCCCTCCAGTATTTTCCATGTGTATATTATTTGGTATCTCTCTCGTCTCCTTTCTAGAGAGTACATTTGGAGAGCTTTGAGACGATCCCAATAATTTAGGTGTTTTATCTCGTCTATGCGTGCCGTATATGTTCTCTGTATTCCCTCTATTTCAGCAATCTCTCCTGCTCTGAAGGGGGAAGTGAGTACTGAGCAGTACTCGAGACGGGACAACACAAGTGACTTGAAGAGTACAACCATTGTGATGGGATCCCTGGATTTGAAAGTTCTCGTAATCCATCCGATCATTTTTCTGGCTGACGCAATATTTGCTTGGTTATGCTCCCTAAACGTTAGATCGTCGGACATCATTATTCCCAAATCCTTGACATGCTGTTTTCCTACTATGGGCAGATTCGATTGTGTTTTGTACCCTGTATTATGTTTCAGATCCTCATTTTTGCCGTACCTGAGTACCTGAAATTTATCACTGTTAAACATCATGTTATTTTCTGCTGCCCAATCGAAAACTTTGTTGACATCTGCTTGTAGTTTTTCAATGTCTTCAGCAGAGGTAATTTTCATGCTGATTTTTGTGTCATCTGCAAAGGATGACACGAAGCTGTGACGTGTATTTTTGTCTATATCTGATATGAGAATAAGGAACAGTAGCGGTGCAAGGACTGTACCTTGAGGTACAGAGCTTTTAACTGCGCTTGGACTCGATTTTATTTGATTGACTGTTACTCTTTGTGTTCTGTTCGACAGGAAATTGAGTATCCAGCGTCCTACTTTACCAGTTATTCCCATTGACCTCATTTTGTGAGCTATCACCCCATGGTCACATTTGTCGAACGCCTTTGCAAAGTCTGTGTATACAACATCTGCATTTTGCTTTTCTTCTAGAGCTTCTGTGATTTTGTCATAGTGGTTGAGTAACTGTGACAGACAGGATCTTCCCGCTCTAAATCCATGTTGTCCTGGGTTGTGTAATTCATTATTTTCCATAAAACTAGAAATTTGATTCCTAATCACTCTTTCAAACACTTTTATTATGTGTGATGTTAGTGCAACTGGCCTATAATTTTTTGCCAAGGCTTTACTACCCCCCTTGTGCAACGGAGCTATATCTGCAGATTTAAGTGCTGCTGGTATCTCCCCTGTATCCAGGCTCTTTCTCCATATTACGCTGAGTGCTCTCGCTACTGGTACTTTACATTTCTTTATGAATATTGAATTCCATGAGTCAGGCCCAGGAGCTGAGTGCATAGGCATATTGTCAATTTCTCTTTCAAAGTCTTCCGAGTTTGTGGTAATATCCGTTATATTATCTGCAGCTTGAATGTCATTCATAAAGAAGCTGTCTGGGTCATCAACTTTCATGTTGTTTATTGGTGTGCTAAACATAGCCTCATACTGGCTTCTTAGAATTTCACTAATCTCTTTGTTGTCCTCTGTGTACGTACCTTCATTTGTAATTAACGGTCCAATACTGGTCGAGGTTTTGGATTTTGATTTTGCGTATGTGAAAAAATATTTCGGATTTTTCCTTATCTCTTGTATAGCTTTCTGTTCCAATTCCTTTCCTCAGACTCATATGATCGCTTCAACGTTTGTTCTATTTCCTCAATCTCCCTGCTTAGGCTTGTTTTCCTTGCTTGTGATAGTTGTGTCTGCCGAAGCATTTCCGTTATTTTTTTCCTTCTCCTGTACAGTCGTCTCCGTTCTCTTTCTAGAGTGGTCCTCTTTCTGCCCCTCCTCACAGGTACGTGCTTCAAGCAGACCTTGTAAGCTTCAGCTGTCAGTTGAGCTATTCCCTGTGTGGGAGTTTTGTCGCTTAAGACCGTCTCCCATTGAATGGTTGCAAGGTCTACATTTATTTTTTCCCAGTCAATCCTCTTATTGTTGAAATTGAATTGATTGAATATTCCTTCTCGCTTGTTGGGTCTCTTAGATCTACTACCGTTATTTATGCTAGTTCGCACTTCAATGAGCTTATGGTCTGAGTATGAAGTATCTGAGATTGTGATATCCCTGATTAGTTCATCATTGTTTGTGAATAACAAGTCTAGTGTGTTTTCGTTCCTAGTTGGTTCTGTAATCTGTTGATTGAGCGAGAATTTGTCACAGAATCTCAAAAGTTCTCTAACCTGTGGTTGGTTATTTCCCGGGTCATTCCCTGCTATGATATTTGTGTTTGCCGTTCTCCATCTTAGACTCGGTAAATTGAAATCTCCAAGAAAGATAATATCTGGAGCTGGGTTTGCTACATAGCTACACAGTTGGTGGTACAAGAGGCCAGGAGGTCTAAAGTCCTTTACGGTTTCACATTCAACATTATAGTGTTCTAGTGAGTGCATTAAAGGTTTATCACAGAGTTTACAATCTGAGTATTCTGGTAGTGGCTCAGCTTCACTAACCTGCCAGATTTTCTTGCACGATGGGGAGGAGTGTGGGGGGGGGGGGCTGGCGGGGTGGGGAGGAGTGTGGGGGGGGGCTGGCGGGGTGGGGAGGAGTGTGGGGGGGGGGCTGGCGGGGTGGGGAGGAGTGTGGGGGGGGGGCTGGCGGGGTGGGGAGGAGTGTGGGGGCTTGCGGGGTGGGGAGGAGTGTGGGGGCTGGCGGGGTGGGGAGGAGTGTGGGGGGGCTGGCGGGGTGGGGACTGTGGGGGGGGGCTAGCGGGGTGGAGAGGAGTGTGGGGGGGGGCTGGCGGGGTGGGGGAGGAGTGTGGGGGGGGGGGGCTGGCGGGGTGGGGAGGAGTGTGGGGGGGGCTGGCGGGGTGGGGAGGAGTGTGGGGGGGGGCTGGCGGGGTGGGGAGGAGTGTGGGGGGGGGGCTGGCGGGGTGGGGAGGAGTGTGGGGGGGGCTGGCGGGGTGGGGAGGAGTGTGGGGGGGGGCTGGCGGGGTGGGGAGGAGTGTGGGGGGGGGGCTGGCGGGGTGGGGAGGAGTGTGGGGGGGGCTGGCGGGGTGGGGAGGAGTGTGGGGGCTGGCGGGGTGGGGAGGAGTGTGGGGGGGGGGCTGGGGGGGTAGGGAGGAGTGTGGGGGGGGCCTGGCGGGGTGGGGAGGAGTGTGGGGGGGTGTAACACCACTCTAATGTAACACCACCCTAAAATGTACCACTATAATGGAACACCACTATAATGGAACACTAACTATCCTGAGTAACACTTCCTCATCGGTTGCACTTAATAACACTGTTATGAGCTGACATATGATGGTTACACCGGAACCAAAGGTACACTGCCAATAAGGAAATGCTAACACAAGGATTAAATACGCTGCCACCATCTGCCTTTGACCATTGAAACTATATCAAGCAACGAGGCAAGAAACATTGCTTGACTAGGAGAGTACTTTCTATGACTGTCATTAATTATGAAAATGGTTGTCAGCCACTATATCCAAAGGCTAAGAGGATTCAACAATTGACAAAGACGGGAAATTTAACGAGTTTATTGAGACCAAAATTATGTCAATCACTACTTATAAATGCTACACTACACTGGCAAAAGTTAAGAAATTTGGACAGGGAACAAAACTCAGAGATCACACACATTACCTTAAGCTATCTCTCTCCCGGCTGAGATGTTCTTCACAGCCCCGCTTTCGATCCCGGTGTACCGCCCTCTGCCTCTCCTATGTTCCTACAGGCCCTCTATATACAACCCCACAGGGGGAGGGGGAGATCTGCTGTTGCTACCCACCAAAAGTGTACAAACACTCAAGAAATATTTCAAAAAGCTTGTTTGACATTCACCATACACTCTTCAAGAGAGGAGTTATTAATTACATATGTGACTGACCTCTGACCTGGCCAAAAGGGGGAGATCCAGGGATGTTTACACATAAGAATCTGGAGTCTAATTTCCTTGCATGAAATATTACATACTTGAAACTATGCTGACTAAGACTAACCCAGGAATTTTAATCAATATACAAGATAAACCGAGGTCATCTGGGACCTCTTGACCTCTTGGAGAAGGCTTCCCTGGGTGTGAACTCAAAGGGGGGGAGGTCCTGGGTGTTTACAGGGGGGCCTGGCGGGGTGGGGGAGGAGTGTGGGGGGGGGCTGGCGGGGTGGGGAGGAGTGTGGGGGGGGGGCTGGCGGGGTGGGGAGGAGTGTGGGGGGGGCTGGCGGGGTGGGGAGTGTGGGGGGGGGGGCTGGCGGGGTTGGAGGAGTGTAGGGGCTGGCGGGATGGGGAGGAGTGTGGGGGCTGGCGGGGTGGGGAGTGTGGGGGCTGGCGGGGTGGGGAGGAGTGTGGGGGCTAGCGGGGTGGGGAGGAGTGTGGGGGCTGGCGGGGTGGGGAGGAGTGTGGGGGGCTGGCGGGGTGGGGAGGAGTGTGGGGGCTGGCGGGGTGCGGAGGAGTGTGGGGGCTGGCGGGGTGGGGAGGAGTGTGGGGGCTGGCGGGGTGGGGAGGAGTGTGGGGCTGGCGGGGTGCGGAGGAGTGTGGGGGCTGGCGGGGTGCGGAGGAGTGTGGGGGCTGGCGGGGTGCGGAGGAGTGTGGGGGCTGGCGGGGTTGGGAGGAGTGTGGGGGCTGGCGGGGTGGGGAGGAGTGTGGGGGCTGGCGGGGTGGGGAGGAGTGTGGGGGCTGGCGGGGTGCGGAGGAGTGTGGGGCTGGCGGGGTGGGGAGGAGTGTGGGGGCTGGCGGGGTGGGGAGGAGTGTGGGGGCTGGCGGGGTGGGGAGGAGTGTGGGGGCTGGCGGGGTGCGGAGGAGTGTGGGGCTGGCGGGTGCGGAGGAGTGTGAGGCTGGCGGGGTGGGAGGAGTGTGGGGGCTGGCGGGGTTGGGAGGAGTGTGGGGGCTGGCGGGGTGGGGAGGAGTGTGGGGGCTGGCGGGGTGGGGAGGAGTGTGGGGGCTGGCGGGGTGGGGAGGAGTGTGGGGGCTGGCGGGGTGGGGAGGAGTGTGGGGGCTGGCGGGGTGGGAGGAGTGTGGGGGCTGGCGGGTGGGGAGGAGTGTGGGGGCTGGCGGGTGGGGGAGGAGTGTGGGGCTGGCGGGGTGGAGAGGAGTGTGTGGGGGGGGCTGGCGGGGTGGGGAGGAGTGTGGGGGGGCTGGCGGGGTGGGGAGAAGTGTGGGGGGGCTGGCGGGGTGGGGAGGAGTGTGGGGGCTGGCGGGGTGCGGAGGAGTGTGGGGGCTGGCGGGGTGCGGAGGAGTGTAGGGGCTGGCGAGGGTGCGGAGGAGTGTGGGAGCTGGCGGGGTGGGGAGGAGTGTGGGGGCTGGCGGGGTGGGGAGGAGTGTGGGGGCTGGCGGGGTGGGGGAGGAGTGTGGGGGCTGGCGGGGTGGGAGGAGTGTGGGGGTTGGCGGGGTGGGGAGGAGTGTGGGGGCTGGGCGGGGTGCGGAGGAGTGTGGGGGCTGGCGGGGTGGGGAGGAGTGTGGGGGCTGGCGGGGTGGGAGGAGGGTGGGGGCTGGCGGGGTGGGGAGGAGTGTGGGGCTGGCGGGGGTGGGGGAGTTGGAGTGGTGGGGGGCTGGCGGGGTGCGGAGGAGTGTGGGGGCTGGCGGGGTGCGGGGGTGGCGGAGAATGTATGACCCACTCACACCACATTCCTCCCCCCCCCCTCCCCCACCATTTAAACTCCACCATCCTCCTCTTAAGACAGTACCTATTGTGACTGTCCTCAACAGTCACAATTCATACGTACTTAACTTTTAGATGAAGTATATTGACTAGTAAGGAATTATCTAAGCAAACTTAAATATTGCTAGACCCTAGTATAGTACACATATGTACTATATTAGGCCTCAGATATCGTGTATTAGGCCTAGAAAGTTTAGGTTACTTTGTCTTTGCAACACAAGTGAAAAATAGTTTTCCAGTTTGTCCAAGTGAATAGTTCAGATCTCTACTTTCTAATTTTTTTGTAACTGGGTATATATAGTATGGTGGTTATATATATATATAAATATATATATATATATATATATATATATATATATATATATATATAATAATATATATATATATATATATATATATATATATATATATATGCGTGTTGCCCCAAAGAATGAGGTGATTGGGTAAAATGCTATGCCCAAGATTACTATCCGAGTGCCGGCGTGTGGGGTGGTTCAAATAGCCTCGGCTATCACCTCATTTTGTCCGGTCGTGATGGTCAAGTGGATTAAGGCGTCTTTTACATACCCAGTTGCGTTGCTTCTGGGAGTATGGGTTGAGTCACTTCTGGGTGTGAGTTTTCAGTTATATATATATATATATATATAATATATATATATATATATATATATATATATATATATATATATATATATATATATATATAATATATATATATATATTAGAGTATGGTTATCTTTAGATGATTTCGGGGCTTTAGTGTCCCCGCGGCCCGGTCCTCGACCAGGCCTCCACCCCCAGGAAGCAGCCCGTGACAGCTGACTAACACCCAGGTACCTATTTTACTGCTAGGTAACAGGGGCATAGGGTGAAAGAAACTCTGCCCATTGTTTCTCGCCGGCGCCTGGGATCGAACCCAGGACCACAGGCTCACAAGTCCAGTGTGCTGGTGAAGGTTACTATAAGTACCACCACTACAGGAGGATGGGCTGTTAACTCTCCTTGTCCGTACATATTTTACGGCGCCCCATATGTCTTCCTCTCTCCCATTTTCTCACCCCTTAAATTTTTCTCTCTTTCTACTCCCTTTCTCACCTTTCATTCACCTCCCCCCCCCTCTCTCCCTCCCCCTCCAATGGGTCAAGGTGTGACACGTCTAGAAGCATCTTAATACTCGTGTGAACATGCAGGCTGCTCCAAACAACAGCCTCTTAAATCAAGTTTCCACAAGACCTAACTGGCACCAAGCCCGGCAAGGGGAAGTAGAAGAACTCTGGTAACTGACTCCAGGTAAACCACAGGTACAGCAACCATTTCCATGTTGATTCATGTAGTGGTGAGAGATAGTAAGGTGTATAGTGTTGCATGGTAGTATTGTGTCACTGGTGAGAGACCGGGCCGCGGAAACAATGATCCCGGGTAGGTAGTAAGAGTGATAAGTTAAGGAGTGGTAACGTCGTCAATGTTGAGACTTAGACAGATGACTTACAATAAGGTAGCCATTACGGGCCAGCCATGCTGGGTGTACAACACTGTCTGCCCAAGCTTGACGTCTTCATTCATAAAAACACCCGTGTGTAAAACCCGGTAAATAATACATTCACTTGCAACACTACTTCAAGGCAAACTCCTAAGGACTAAATTGCTTGTGTTTTTCCCTGTATTGATGAACTTACTCACTCTCTCTTCCTGCGTCACAAATTTTATGAATGGTGTGTGTGTGTGTGTGTGTGTGTGTGTGTGTGTGTGTGTGTGTGTGTGTGTGTGTGTGTGTGTGTGTGTGTGTGTGTGGACTCGCCTAGTTGTGCTTGCGTGGGTTGAGCTCTGGCTCTTTGGTCCCGCCTCTCAACTGTCAATCAACAGGTGTACAGGTTACTAAGCCTATTGGGCTCTATCATATCAACATTATAAACTGTATGAGTCAGCCTTCACCACATCACTGCCTAATGCATTCCATCTGTTAACTACTCTGACACTATGAGGTACTCTGGCGTATGAGGATCTGAAACATAATACAGGGTACAAAACACAATCGAATCTGCACATAGTAGGAAAACAGCATGTCAAGGATTTGGAATAATGATGTCCGACGATCTAACGTTTAGGGAGCATAACCAAGCAAGTATTGCGTCAGCCAGAAAAATGATCGGATGGATTACGAGAACCCTCAAGTCCAGAGATCCCATCACAATGGTTGTACTCTTCAAGTCACTTGTGTTGTCCCGCCTTGAGTACTGCTCACTTCCCCCTTCAGAGCAGGAGAGATTGTTGAAATAGAGGGAATACAGAGAACATATACGGCACGCATAGACGAGATAAAACACCTAAATTATTGGGATCGTCTCAAAGCTCTCCAAATGTACTCTCCAGAAAGGAGACGAGAGAGATACCAAATAATATACACATGGAAGATACTGGAGGGTCAGGTCCCTAATCTGCACAGTAAAATAACAACGTACTGGAGTGAACGATATGGAAGAAAATGCAGAATAGAACCAGTGAAGAGTAGAGGTGCCATAGGCACAATCGGAGAACACTGTATAAGCATCAGAGGTCCAGCGAAGAGCAGAGGTGTCACAGGTACAATCAGAGAACACTGTTTAAACATCAGAGGTCCGGTGAAGAGCAGAGGTGCCATAGGCACAATCAGAGAGCACTGTATAAACATCAGAGGTTCAGTGAAAAGCAGGTGTCATAGGCACAATCAGAGAACACTGCATAAGCATCAGAGGTCCAGTGAAGAGCAGAGGTGTCACAGGTACAATCAGAGAGCACTGTATAAACATCAGAGGTCCAGTGAAGAGCAGAGGTGCCATAGGCACACTCAGAGAACACTGTATAAACATTAGAGGTCCAGTGAAGAGCAGAGGTGCCATAGGCACACTCAGAGAACACTGTATAAACATCAGAGGTCCGCGGTTGTTCAACATCCTCCCAGCGAGCATGAGAAATATTGCCGGAACAACTGTGGACATCTTCAAGAAGAAATTAGATTGTTTCCTCCAAGGAGTGCCGGACCAACCGGGCTGTGGTGGGTTGTGGGCCTGCGGGCCGCTCCAAGCAACAGCCTAGTGGACCAAACTCTCACAAGTCAAGTCTGGCCTCGGACCGGGCTTGGGGAGTGCTCCCAGAACGCCCGGGGAGAAGAACTCCCAGAACCCCATCAACCAGGTATCACTGAAAAAGTTCTTTCTAACGTCCCTGTGGCTCATTTGGGTACTCAGTCTCCACCTTTGTCCCTTTGTTCGCTTACCACCCATACACCTGTACACACGTCACCCACAGTACACCAGTACTCACGTCACCCACAGTACACCAGTACTCACGTCACCCACAGTACACCTGTACACACGTCACCCACAGTACACCAGTACTCACGTCACCCACATATCTCACTGACACACACACACAAATGTGCTACATGATTATATACAAAGGTTTATCACATACCGGGTAATAAATGATGACATTGGCATCCGTGTAAACGGGATTCTTGTGGAGGACTGGTGACCTTGAGGTGCGACCTTAGTGACCTAAGCCATAAGCGAACTGCTTCACCTGCTGTACCATCACCCCCTGGAGGCCAGACACGCCTTGGCCCTCACATCCTCTACCTCCCCTGTGTCTACCTCCTGTAGCTTCCGGGGATCATCAGTCCCGCGGCCCACTCTCCGACCACGACTCCCGGTTCTGGTCAACCTGACTGTTGCTCGCAGCCTGACGTATGAATCATTATCTGGTTGATCAGATATCCTTCGGGGGTGTTACATCAAGTTCTCTCTTGATCACTGTGAGGGGTCGGCCAGTTATATGAAGCGTGTTGAACAGTCTCGGGCCTCTGGTGTTGATAGTTCTCTCTCAGAGCACCTGTTGCACCTCTGGTCATCAACGGGCGTATTCTGCACTTCCTGCCATGCCTCCTGGGCTCATGTGGTGTTATTTCTGTGTGCAGGTTTGGCATCAGTCCCTCTAATATCTTCCACGTGTAGAGTATTATGTATCTCTCTTGTCCGTGTTCTTGTGATCACAGATTTAGCTCGGTCATACTTCTGCAAGAGAATTGGTGTGTTCATTCAGACGGCTTTTTGGACTTTTCTCTGCTATAATAGTATTTGCACCATTTTTCCATTTTAGATGTCGTAAGATGAAGTCAGCAAGCGAGGTGATGTTAGGGGCAGGGTTGTGAGGTTTTCTAAGCAGTATTAATATTTATAAGTTGGTCGTTAAACTGCTGATGATTTGCATCAGGTGATTTATATACAAGGACAATCACAGCGTTGAGAATGTGTATTTTGGTTATGATCACTTGCAGCACAGCGTTTGTGGTGTGTAGGAGGTGTGTGGCGATGAGCGCATCTTTGATGTAGAGGCTGACCCCGCCCCGTAGTGTTGGCTGCCTCCCACACCTGTAAACACTGCTTGTGGTGTGTAGGTGGTGTGTGGCGATGAGCGCATCTTTGATGTAGAGGCAGACCCCGCCCCGTAGTGTTGGCTGCCTCCCACACCTGTAAACACTGCTTGTGGTGTGTAGGAGGTGTGTGGGGATGAGCGCATCTTTGATGTAGAGGCAGACCCCGCCCCGTAGTGTTGGCTGCCTCCCACACCTGTAAACACTGCTTGTGGTGTGTAGGAGGTGTGTGGGGATGAGCGCATCTTTGATGTAGAGGCAGACCCCGCCCCGTAGTGTGGGCTGCCTCCCACACCTGTAAACACTGCTTGTGGTGTGTAGGAGGTGTGTGGGGATGAGCGCATCTTTGATGTAGAGGCAGACCCCGCCCCCGTAGTGTGGGCTGCCTCCCACACCTGTAAACACTGCTTGTGGTGTGTAGGAGGTGTGTGGGGATGAGCGCTTTTTTGATGTAGAGGCTGACCCCGCCCCGACGTGTGGGCTGCCTCCCACACCTGTAAACACTGCTTGTGGTGTGTAGGTGGTGTGTGGGGATGAGCGCATCTTTGATGTAGAGGCAGACCCCGCCCCGTAGTGTTGGCTGCCTCCCACACCTGTAAACACTGCTTGTGGTGTGTAGGAGGTGTGTGGGGATGAGCGCATCTTTGATGTAGAGGCAGACCCCGCCCCGTAGTGTGGGCTGCCTCCCACACCTGTAAACACTGCTTGTGGTGTGTAGGAGGTGTGTGGGGATGAGCGCTTTTTTGATGTAGAGGCTGACCCCGCCCCGTAGTGTGGGCTGCCTCCCACACCTGTAAACACTGCTTGTGGTGTGTAGGTGGTGTGTGGGGATGAGCGCATCTTTGATGTAGAGGCAGACCCCGCCCCGTAGTGTTGGCTGCCTCCCACACCTGTAAACACTACACTCCGGGAGCCGTATCTCACTGTCGTAATAGTCCATAGCGTCACTGTCAGTTCAAGCTGCCAACATTGTATTCGCGTCATTTAAGAGGCCGGTTATAAAGTGGAGTTTGTATTGCGTGTTCTGATAGCGTGCATGTTGCCAGATATGAAAGACTTGGTATTTGTGCAAGTGTTGGATATTATACTTGATGATAGTATGTGTGCTGGTAAGGCTGCCTCATTATGTGTCCTCCTCACACAACTCACACTTGACAGTACACCTTGGACACTTCTCTTGTTCTCTTTCTCTTACTATACCCCCCCCCCTCCTGGTATGTCTGGGTGCTGCTGCCCCATAATGGTGGTTCTTACTGTATGTGCTCACCTAAGGTAAGCTAACCTTGCATAGCATGTATTTATTATTTCTATATACAAGTGTTCTTACACTCTTGTACAGCCACTAGCACCAACAGCCTCCCCGCCAGGTCTTTAATCACAAGTTTCCCTACAATACGACCCGCCAAATCGTTTAACAACCAGGTACCCATTCACTGCTGGGTGAATAGAGGCTACAGTTGAGGATTGGCGTGTAGTGAACCCTCCCCAGCCAGGATACGAACCCAGACCAAATCCCTGGGGAAGCGCGGGCAGTGCACCTCTGCTCAGTAAGCAGGTAGCAGGTATCAAGCAGTGTTTAACCCTAAGGCTCCACGGGGACTGCCGCCTTAGGGATATAATTACCACCATACGGCGGAGATTTCGACCTTGACCCCCAAGATGGTGCAATTGTAACGTGACACCCCAAGATGGCGGCACTCTCCCTCGGCTTGTTAACCAGCATGTGAACCTCAGCTGGGCTTAACCTGCTGACCTACAGTACTGGTTAACCAACGCCCCCCCACCCCCCGCCCCGCCCTCAGCAAGAGCACACAACACTAACAAGATCTCACCACAATCACTAAACCCTTGCCAGGAATACCCTGACGCACACCACCACCACCACCACCACCACCATTACATGCCACCAAGAATGTGAAGGTGACAATAGTTGTTACAAGGCAACAAGAAGGGTGGTAGGCGGGGCAGGAGCAGCTAAGCCGACACATTGGTGCGGTAATCACTAATAAGCCAGTACACACTACCCTCACTGGGCGAGTACACAGCCCTCACCACCAGTGTCATGCGGGTACACAATATAGAGGACACAACAAACCTGGTTGATACCTCCCAATCTCGTGTTAATCAGGTCTTTCAATAGGCCACAGATAACAATGAGGTTCATTGATCATAACTTACACCTCCTGCGCTATGGGAAAAATGGAAAATATAAAATGGGAACTGTCCCTCTACACTTATTGATGTTGGTAAGAGCGTAGGTACAATGGTACGCTGAGGGAGACATCTGGCTCTCAGTGGAACCATTTGGCACATGCTGTCATGCGTCCAACAGTCTGGTTGATCACACCAGTAACCAGGAGACCTGGTCAGAGACCGGGCCGCAGGGACCTTGATCCCCGGAACCTCCACAAGGTAGCAACCCCCCACACACACACCCCAGAATATCAAGGGAAGCACATCTAGGTGAGTACAGGGCCGGACAAACATACTTGGGAACACAACATTGCAGGTTACCGTCCGAGACCAGTTGGGTTACAACATCCAGGTTACCGTCCGAGACCAGTTGGGTTACAACATCCAGGTTACCGTCCGAGACCAGTTGGGTTACAACATCCAGGTTACCGTCCGAGACCAGTTGGGTTACAACATCCAGGTTACCGTCCGAGACCAGTTGGGTTACAACATCCAGGTTACCGTCCGAGACCAGTTGGGTTACAACATCGTGGAACAACACAAGGAACAACCAAACACTGTGGCGACTAATTCCCTCCCCCCAGCCCAGCCCAGCCTAGGCCTAAACCAGGCCTACTCCCTGTAAGTCCACCCACGGTCCTCACCAGCCAGCCGCCCAGTAAACAACTGCCGGATGATGACCATCATGATTCAGCTACTGGCAACAAAAGGTTGCAAGTAGCACGGGCTATGGCGAGCCCGAGTGGACTAACCTGGCACAGGAGCGGGGCTGTAACGCCAACCACTCGTGGGTACACTAGACGGTAGAGGAGGGCTGCCATATTCACAAGGTGCCACACTAGACGGTAGAGGAGGGCTGCCATATTCACAAGGTGCCACACTAGACGGTAGAGGAGGGCTGCCATATTCACAAGGTGCCACACTAGACGGTAGAGGGGGGCTGCCATATTCACAAGGTGCCACACTAGACGGTAGAGGAGGGCTGCCATACTCACAAGGTGCCACACTAGACGGTAGAGGAGGGCTGCCATACTCACAAGGTGCCACACCACCCGTGGGTGACACCCAACACCCACAACACCCGTGGAAACGAGGATCAATGACCCCGTGGCCCGGTTGTTGACCAAGTAGTATGATCAACAAGCCGCAGCAGCTGTTGACAACCAGCCGTGTCAATCACAGCCTGGTTGACTAAGTATCACTGGGAGGTATTAACCCAGAGCTCTGGTGAACACCGTGAGAGGCGGGTCAGCTCGTCCCTTGTGTTCACATGGTGCCTCTTGTTCAACACACCTCCTCCCTCCACACTTATATAATTCTCTCTCTGCGACTGTGCCTTTCAACGGGGCTATTGTGCACATCCTGCCATGCCTTCTGCTCTCCTGTATCACTTCCGGGTGAAGAATGCAACCAGTCCCCCTAATGTGTGAATTATTATGTATCACTCCCTCATGCTCTCCTAATGTACACATTGACAGATTTTAGAAGCTCAACCTCCAATAACCAATTTAGGAGATACATCAAATACAAGCAGCTGCTTGATGCGGGAGGAAGCCAAACAATAGCACAGAGACAGACACACACTGGAACACGCCATCTGGACATGAGCAAAGTCTTGTGGTAAGGATATAGTTTAAAGTGGACCAAGCCACGGCAGAGGGAGACGAGGCATAATTTCCTTCATCGATTCAAACCCAAATGTTAAGAGAACTGAAGGCCGGACCACCAGGAGGGTCAAGCTGTGGTGCTGTGCACGTTACTCCTGTACACACACACACACCCACGCTAATATACCAACAACAACAACACCACCACCACCACCACCAACACATGTCATATAATAAACCAATCCCCTGCCGGCCGAAGCTGGCCATAATATATACCCAAGTAACACCACTCAACTATTCCTGTGTGGTCACTATCACCACTCCGGAGATAAGAGATCAAATATTTCAACAGGCAAAAACTAACAACCTACGACCAGTTACAATGTATAAATGAATGAATGAGCCATGTTAAGGAAGACCTTTTAAAGCTAGACACACATCATGTAGGGACGAGAGCTCTTGCCGTGTATAATATACACAACACATTTGGAACTGGACCCACAATTCTCCACAATTGATTTTTGATTTAGTTTCCACCATTTTGAACACAATGAATGAGACAAGAGTTGAACTGTGATCCGTGTGGTGCTTCGCTCGTGACAAGCGAATGGGCAGTTGGTTAACTTAATGATAAAGGTATATGGAACAGTGGAAGGAAGGAAGGTAAAGGGCAACTAAATAATGGCTGACTAAGGGGTAAAAGTGAAAATGCGACAACTAAAACAAAGAAAGTACAAATGAAACAAAGACAAAAACAAAGACAAGATAAGAAAGGTGAAAGGGAAGAATGAGGAGAAAGTGTGGCGGCGATGAAGAAGATAAAAGGGAGAGGAAGAGGAGGAGGAGGAAGAGGAGGAGGAAGAGGAGCAACAAAGAGTGAGTAAGGAAGGCTTGGTGAATGACGTCAGTGGCCGCCAGCCCTGCTGCCACATCCGGTCCCTCTCCCGACCCCAAACTGGGAGCTGCGCTTCTGCCACGTCTACCACCACTCCAGGTGAACCCCCCCACCCCCCCCCCACGGCACCACTCACATGCGACGTTGTCACATGTACCCTTCCAGGTGAGACCCCCCCCCCCCCTCCCAGCTCCACTCACAGGCGGTGGTGCCACGTGTACACCAACCCTGATCCCTGTGTTGCACTTCATGGTCGTTACCTTGGTACCTCCTGGCAACACTGTCACGCACTGCCCCGCCCTCCTTTTCCTCCCCTCCTCCCTCCCCCCCCCACACACACGTACCCAGCACCAACACTGTCAGTACCACCACCACCCTCCCCCCCCACACACACACGTACCCAGCACCAACACTGTCAGTACCACCCCCCCCCCCCCCACACACGTACCCAGCACCAACACTGTCAGTACCACCACCACCCTCCCCCCCCCACACACGTACCCAGCACCAACACTGTCAGTACCACCACCACCCTCCCCTCCCCCCACACACACACGTACCCAGCACCAACACTGTCAGTACCACCACCACCCTCCCCCCCCACACACACGTACCCAGCACCAACACTGTCAGTACCACCACCACCCTCCCCCCCCCCCACACACGTACCCAGCACCAACACTGTCAGTACCACCACCACCCTCCCCCCCCACACACGTACCAACACTGTAAGTACCACCACCACCCTCCCCCCCCCACACACACGTACCCAGCACCAACACTGTCAGTACCACCACCACCCTCACCCCCCCACACACACGTACCCAGCACCAACACTGTCCGTACCACCACCCCCCCCACACACGTACCCAGCACCAACACTGTCAGTACCACCACCACCCTCACCCCCCCCACACACACGTACCCAGCACCAACACTGTCAGTACCACCACCACCCTCCCCCCCCCACACACGTACCCAGCACCAACACTGTCAGTACCACCACCACCCTCCCCCCCCCACACACGTACCCAGCACCAACACTGTCAGTACCACCACCCCCCCCCACCACACGTACCCAGCACCAACACTGTCAGTACCACCACCACCCTCCCCCCCCACACACGTACCCAGCACCAACACTGTCATTACCACCACCACCCTCCCCCCCCCACACACACGTACCCAGCACCAACACTGTCAGTACCACCACCACCCTCCCCCCCCCTCCCACACACGTACCCAGCACCAACACTGTCAGTACCTCCTCCTCCACCACTGAGAGTACCTCCTCCTCCTCCACCACTGAGAGTACCTCCTCCTCCTCCACCACTGTCAGTACCTCCTCCACCACCAACACTGACAGTACCTCCTCCTCCACCACCAACACTGTCAGTACCTCCTCCACCACCACCATCACTGACAGTACCACCACCACCACCAACACTGACAGTACCTCCACCACCACCAACACTGTCAGCACCTCCTCCACCACCACCAACACTGACAGTACCTCCACCACCAACACTGACAGTACCTCCACCACCAACACTGACAGTACCTCCTCCTCCACCACCACCAACACTGTCAGTACCTCCTCCACCACCACCAACACTGACAGTACCTCCTCCACCACCACCAACACTGACAGTACCTCCTCCACCACCACCACCACTGACAGTACCTCCTCCACCAACACCAACACTGACAGTACCTCCTCCACCACCACCAACACTGACAGTACCTCCTCCACCACCACCATCACTGGCAGTACCTCCTCCACCAACACTGACAGTACCTCCTCCACCAACACTGACAGTACCTCCTCCTCCACCACCAACACTGTCAGTACCTCCTCCACCAACACTGACAGTACCTCCTCCTCCACCACCAACACTGACAGTACCTCCACCACCACCACCACTGACAGTACCTCCTCCACCACCACCAACACTGACAGTACCTCCTCCTCCACCACCAACACTGACAGTACCTCCTCCTCCACCACCAACACTGACAGTACCTCCTCCACCACCAACACTGACAGTACCTCCTCCACCACCACCACCACCACTGACAGTACCTCCTCCACCACCACCACCACCGACAGTACCACCACCACCACCACCACTGACAGTACCACCACCACCACCAACACTGACAGTACCTCCTCCACCACCACTGACAGTACCACCACCACCACTGACAGTACCACCACCACCACTGACAGTACCTCCACCACCACCAACACTGACAGTACCACCACCACCACTGACAGTACCTCCTCCACCACCAACACTGACAGTACCTCCTCCACCACCACCAACACTGTCAGTACCTCCTCCACCACCAACACTGACAGTACCACCACCACTGACAGTACCTCCACCACCACCAACACTGACAGTACCTCCACCACCACCAACACTGACAGTACCTCCTCCACCACCACCAACACTGACAGTACCACCACCTCCACCACCAACACTGTCAGTACCTCCTCCACCACCAACACTGACAGTACCACCATCACTGACAGTACCTCCTCCACCACCAACACTGATAGTACCTCCACCACCACCACCACTGACAGTACCTCCTCCACCACCACCAACACTGACAGTACCACCACCTCCACCACCAACACTGACAGTACCTCCTCCTCCACCACCAACACTGACAGTACCTCCACCACCAACACTGACAGTACCACCAACCAACACTGACAGTACCTCCACCACCACCAACACTGACAGTACCACCACCACTGACAGTACCTCCACCACCACCAACACTGACAGTACCACCACCACTGACAGTACCTCCACCACCACCAACACTGACAGTACCACCACCACTGACAGTACCTCCACCACCACCAACACTGACAGTACCTCCACCACCACCACCACCAACACTGACAGTACCACCACCACCACCACTGACAGTACCTCCACCACCACCACCACTGACAGTACCTCCACCACCACCAACACTGACAGTACCTCCACCACCACCAACACTGACAGTACCTCCACCACCACCAACACTGACAGTACCTCCACCACCAACACTGACAGTACCTCCACCACCACCACCACTGACAGTACTTCCTCCACCACCACCACTGACAGTACCTCCACCACCACCACCACTGACAGTACCTCCAACACTGACAGTACCTCCTCCACCACCACCACTGACAGTACCTCCACCACCACCACCACTGACAGTACCTCCACCACCACTGACAGTACCTCCTCCACCACTGACAGTACCTCCTCCACCACCACCACCACTGACAGTACCTCCACCACCACCACCACCACCACTGACAGTACCTCATCCACCACCAACACTGACAGTACCTCCACCACCACTGACAGTACCTCATCCACCACCAACACTGACAGTACCTCCACCACCACTGACAGTACCTCCTCCACCACCACCACCACTGACAATACCTCCTCCACCAACACTGACAGTACCTCCTCCACCACCACCAACACTGACAGTACCTCCTCCACCACCACCATCACTGACAGTACCTCCTCCACCACCACCAACAGACAGTACCTCCTCCACCACCACCAACACTGACAGTACCTCCACCACCACCACCACTGACAGACCACTGACAGTACCTCCTCCACCACCACCACCACTGACAGTACCTCCACCACCACCACCACCACCACTGACAGTACCTCATCCACCACCAACACTGACAGTACCTCCACCACCACTGACAGTACCTCATCCACCACCAACACTGACAGTACCTCCACCACCACTGACAGTACCACCATCACTGACAGTACCTCCTCCACCACCACCACCACTGACAATACCTCCTCCACCAACACTGACAGTACCTCCTCCACCACCACCAACACTGACAGTACCTCCTCCACCACCACCATCACTGACAGTACCTCCTCCACCACCACCAACAGACAGTACCTCCTCCACCACCACCAACACTGACAGTACCTCCACCACCACCACCACTGACAGTACCTCCTCCACCAACACTGACAGTACCACCACCACTGACAGTACCTCCACCACCACCAACACTGACAGTACCTCCTCCACCACCACCAACACTGACAGTACCTCCTCCACCACCACCACTGACAGTACCTCCTCCACCACCACCACCACTGACAGTACCTCCTCCACCACCACCACCACTGACAGTACCTCCTCCACCACCACCACCACTGACAGTACCTCCTCCACCACCACCACTGACAGTACCTCCTCCACCACCACCACCACTGACAGTACCTCCTCCACCACCAACACTGACAGTACCTCCTCCACCACCACCAACACTTACAGTACCTCCTCCTCCACCACCAACACTGACAGTACCTCCTCCACCACCACCAACACTGACAGTACCACCTCCACCACCACCATCACTGACAGTACCTCCTCCACCACCACCATCACTGACAGTACCTCCTCCACCACCAACACTGACAGTACCTCCTCCACCACCACCATCACTGACAGTACCTCCACCACTACCATCACTGACAGTACCTCCACCACCACCAACACTGACAGTACCTCCTCCACCACCACCATCACTGACAGTACCTCCACCACCACCATCACTGACAGTACCTCCTCCACCACCACCATCACTGACAGTACCTCCTCCACCACCACCAACACTGACAGTACCTCCTCCACCACCACCATCACTGACAGTACCTCCTCCACCACCACCATCACTGACAGTACCTCCTCCACCACCACCACTGACAATACCTCCTCCACCACCACCATCACTGACAGTACCTCCTCCACCACCAACACTGATAGTACCTCCTCCTCCACCACCAACACTGACAGTACCTCCACCACCAACACTTACAGTACCTCCTCCTCCACCACCAACACTGATAGTACCTCCTCCTCCACCACCAACACTGACAGTACCTCCTCCTCCACCACCAACACTGACAGTACCTCCTCCTCCACCACCATCACTGACAGTACCTCCTCCTCCACCACCATCACTGACAGTACCTCCTCCACCACCACCAACACTGACATTACCTCCTCCACCACCACCATCACTGACAGTACCTCCTCCACCACCACCAACACTGACAGTACCTCCACCACCACCACCAACACTGACAGTACCTCCACCACCACCACCAACACTGACAGTACCTCCACCACCAACACTGACAGTACCTCCACCACCACCACCAACACTGATAGTACCTCCACCACCACCACCAACACTGACAGTACCTCCACCACCACCACCAACACTGACAGTACCACGCATCAAAATCCTAAAGTCGTCTACAAATGATGGTAAGAGTCCTGTAGTTTATATCCTTGTCTGATACGAGGATGAGAAAAAGTACCGAAGCAAGTACGGTACCTTGAGGGGGGGGGGAAGAGGTTGAGCTTTCCACAGTAGCTGATCCACATTTGAACATGTTGACTATTACACTCTGCGTTATGTTCGTTAAGGTTTAAACAGATCCATCACCGTAGTCTGTCAGTACAGTAATATCTTGTGCACACATTTTGTGTACAATAACACCATGGTCACAGTGGTCGAAACTTTGTGCCAAGTTTGTGTACATGTGTGTGTGTGTTGCTTGTGTTCCACGGCACCTGAGGCCATGTTATTGGCCTGTAAATCATCCTCCCCCTATCATCCTTCCCCTATCATACCTAGGTATTGGCCAGTAAATCATCCTCCCCCTATCATACCTAGGTATTGGCCAGTAAATCATCCTCCCCCTATCATACCTAGGTATTGGCCAGTAAATCATCCTTCCCCCTATCATACCTAGGTATTGGCCAGTAAATCATCCTCCCCCTATCATACCTAGGTATTGGCCAGTAAATCATCCTTCCCCCTATCATACCTAGGTATTGGCCAGTAAATCATCCTCCCCCCTATCATACCTAGGTATTGGCCAGTAAATCATCCTTCCCCCTATCATACCTAGGTATTGGCCAGTAAATCATCCTTCCCCCTATCATACCTAGGTATTGGCCAGTAAATCATCCTCCCCCCTATCATACCTAGGTATTGGCCAGTAAATCATCCTTCCCCTATCATTCCTAGGTATTGGCCAGTAAATCATCCTCCCCCCTATCATACCTAGGTATTGGCCAGTAAATCATCCTCCCCCCTATCATACCTAGGTATTGGCCAGTAAATCATCCTTCCCCTATCATACCTAGGTATTGGCCAGTAAATCATCCTCCCCCCTATCATACCTAGGTATTGGCCAGTAAATCATCCTTCCCCTATCATACCTAGGTATTGGCCAGTAAATCATCCTCCCCCCTATCATACCTAGGTATTGGCCAGTAAATCATCCTTCCCCTATCATACCTAGGTATTGGCCAGTAAATCATCCTCCCCCCTATCATACCTAGGTATTGGCCAGTAAATCATCCTCCCCCCTATCATACCTAGGTATTGGCCAGTAAATCATCCTTCCCACTATCATACCTAGGTATTGGCCAGTAAATCATCCTCCCCCCTATCATACCTAGGTATTGGCCAGTAAATCATCCGCCCCCCTATCATACCTAGGTATTGGCCAGTAAATCATCCTCCCCCCTATCATACCTAGGTATTGGCCAGTAAATCATCCTTCCCCTATCATACCTAGGTATTGGCCAGTAAATCATCCTTCCCCTATCATACCTAGGTATTGGCCAGTAAATCATCCTCCCCCCTATCATACCTAGGTATTGGCCAGCAAATCATCCTTCCCCCTATCATACCTAGGTATTGGCCAGTAAATCATCCTTCCCCCTATCATACCTAGGTATTGGCCAGCAAATCATCCTCCCCCCTATCATACCTAGGTATTGGCCAGTAAATCATCCTCCCCCCTATCATACCTAGGTATTGGCCAGTAAATCATCCTTCCCCCTATCATACCTAGGTATTGGCCAGTAAATCATCCTCCCCCCTATCATACCTAGGTATTGGCCAGCAAATCATCCTCCCCCCTATCATACCTAGGTATTGGCCAGTAAATCATCCTCCCCCCTATCATACCTAGGTATTGGCCAGCAAATCATCCTCCCCCCTATCATACCTAGGTATTGGCCAGTAAATCATCCTTCCCCTATCATACCTAGGTATTGGCCAGTAAATCATCCTCCCCCCTATCATACCTAGGTATTGGCCAGTAAATCATCCTCCCCCCTATCATACCTAGGTATTGGCCAGCAAATCATCCTCCCCCCTATCATACCTAGGTATTGGCCAGTAAATCATCCTCCCCCCTATCATACCTAGGTATTGGCCAGCAAATCATCCTCCCCCCTATCATACCTAGGTATTGGCCAGTAAATCATCCTCCCCCCTATCATACCTAGGTATTGGCCAGCAAATCATCCTCCCCCCTATCATACCTAGGTATTGGCCAGTAAATCATCCTCCCCCTATCATACCTAGGTATTGGCCAGTAAATCATCCTCCCCCCTATCATACCTAGGTATTGGCCAGTAAATCATCCTTCCCCCTATCATACCTAGGTATTGGCCAGTAAATCATCCTTCCCCTATCATACCTAGGTATTGGCCAGTAAACCTTATTTTCAAGTCCTGAATCTTCGAATCTCCCTGAGTGAAGGAGTAAAGGAAGGGGGGTGAAGGAAGGGGGGTGAAGGAAGGGGGGGTGAAGGAAGGGGGTGAAGGAAGGGGGGTGAAGGAAGGGGGGGTGAAGTAAGGGGGGTGAAGGAAGGGGGGTGAAGGAAGGGGGGTGAAGGAAGGGGGGGTGAAGTAAGGGGGGGGGGTGAAAGTAGAGGTATGAGAGAGAGGAGGAGGAAGATGAGAGGGTGAAGGCAGAGAGAGTGCCCATGTGAGAGGTCGTTCCCCTGCGTCAGGTCGACCTTGGCGAGCCTTACCCTCACTCACACACACACACTCACTCACTCCACCTGTACTACCCATGGTACACACACACACCCTCCACCTGTACTACCCATGGTACACACACCCTCCACCTGTACTACCCATGGTACACACACACACCCTCCACCTGTACTACCCATGGTACACACACACACCCTCCACCTGTACTACCCATGGTACACACACACACCCTCCACCTGTACTACCCATGGTACACACACACCCTCCACCTGTACTACCCATGGTACACACACCCTCCACCTGTACTACCCATGGTACACACACACACCCTCCACCTGTACTACCCATGGTACACACACACACCCTCCACCTGTACTACCCATGGTACACACACACACCCTCCACCTGTACTACCCATGGTACACACACACACCCTCCACCTGTACTACCCATGGTACACACACACCCTCCACCTGTACTACCCATGGTACACACACACACCCTCCACCTGTACTACCCATGGTACACACACCCTCCACCTGTACTACCCATGGTACACACACACACCCTCCACCTGTACTACCCATGGTACACACACACACCCTCCACCTGTACTACCCATGGTACACACACACACCCTCCACCTGTACTACCCATGGTACACACACACCCTCCACCTGTACTACCCATGGTACACACACACCCTCCACCTGTACTACCCATGGTACACACACCCTCCACCTGTACTACCCATGGTACACACACACACCCTCCACCTGTACTACCCATGGTACACACACACACCCTCCACCTGTACTACCCATGGTACACACACACACCCTCCACCTGTACTACCCATGGTACACACACACCCTCCACCTGTACTACCCATGGTACACACACACACCCTCCACCTGTACTACCCATGGTACACACACACACCCTCCACCTGTACTACCCATGGTACACACACACACCCTCCACCTGTACTACCCATGGTACACACACCCTCCACCTGTACTACCCATGGTACACACACACACACATACACCCTCCACCTGTACTACCCATGGTACACACACACACACCCTCCACCTGTACTACCCATGGTACACACACACACCCTCCACCTGTACTACCCATGGTACACACACACCCTCCACCTGTACTACCCATGGTACACACACACACCCTCCACCTGTACTACCCATGGTACACACACACACCCTCCACCTGTACTACCCATGGTACACACACACACCCTCCACCTGTACTACCCATGGTACACACACCCTCCACCTGTACTACCCATGGTACACACACACACACATACACCCTCCACCTGTACTACCCATGGTACACACACCCTCCACCTGTACTACCCATGGTACACACACACACCCTCCACCTGTACTACCCATGGTACACACACACCCTCCACCTGTACTACCCATGGTACACACACCCTCCACCTGTACTACCCATGGTACACACACACACACATACACCCTCCACCTGTACTACCCATGGTACACACACACACACCCTCCACCTGTACTACCCATGGTACACACACACACCCTCCACCTGTACTACCCATGGTACACACACACCCTCCACCTGTACTACCCATGGTACACACACCCTCCACCTGTACTACCCATGGTACACACACACACACACACACCCTCCACCTGTACTACCCATGGAACATGGTATGACAACACACACCTCTATATTTACACTCACTCTCCCTCTCACCTATGTGTGCCTGCAGGGTCGGGCCTTGGCTCTTGGACCCCGCCTTTCTAGCCGCCGGTTGTTTATAGCAATGACTCTTTCCTCCGTTCCTATCATACGTAGTTTTAATACTATGAATAGTGTTACCATGTCATGGTAGAGTTGACTAGGGCGCATCTGGGAACATGCCGTGAGTAGGTTGGGACCCTCATCACCACCCTTGTGGAGTTGTTCACTATGAACAATACTTGCAGAGTTTCCAGCTTCCGCCCATGGCCCATTTGTCTCTTGGTATTCCGTGTAAACACTTCCTCTATTTCCACTCGGTCAATCCCTCTAAGTATTTTATATGTTGTTAGCATCCACTCTACTTGATACCTGATCAACCAGGCTGTGACTCGTACGTCAGGCTGCGAGTAGCTGCGTCCAACAGCCTGGTTGATCACTCCAGCAACCAAGAGACCTGGGCAATGACCGGGCCCCGGGGACGCTAAGCCCCGACACCAACAGCAGGTAACTACAAGTTATCATATCTTCCCCGCTCCCTCCTCTTTTCTAAGGTGGTCAGGTTCAGTTCTTTCAGTCGCTCTTCATACCCCATCCCTGGCAACTCTGGGACGAGCTTCGTCCACAATTTCGCAAACTTATAAAACTTCCAGATGTGTTTGTTGCTGTGGTGTGTTATGGTGAGCCCGTAGTGGAGTGTCACAAGAGCGGTGCTGTGAGGAGTGTGTGTCGTGAATGGTAGCTACCAGAGTGGTTCCTTATCATCTATGAATGTCCAGGGAAGGAGAGATGCCACCTAGCGTCCTGGGCTCCGCCTCCTACACAGTACAAGTTAGAGCAGCGGTTTACATGTGTTGACGTGAAGGTGTTAAAGGTGGAGTCGCTCCCACAACTTGCCTTCACAACATTCCACCAAGACCTTGTTCTCTGGCGCTCCCAACTTGTGGTGGCGTCCTTATGGGCCAGTATGGCCGGTGAGTGTATGGCTGGCCACCCTTATGAGTGGGGGCATGATGCAGGGAGCACTAACCTGCAGGAACACACACCAGCCTTATGAGTGGTGGCATGATGCAGGGAGCACTAACCTGCAGGAACACACGCCAGCCTTATGAGTGGGGGCATGATGCAGGGAGCACTAACCTGCAGGAACACACGCCAGCCTTATGAGTGGTGGCATGATGCAGGGAGCACTAACCTGCAGGAACACACGCCAGCCTTATGAGTGGTGGCATGATGCAGGGAGCACTAACCTGCAGGGAGCACTAACCTGCAGGAACACACACCAGCCTTATGAGTGGTGGCATGATGCAGGGAGCACTAACCTGCAGGGAGCACTAACCTGCAGGAACACACACCAGCCTTATGAGTGGTGGCATGATGCAGGGAGCACTAACCTGCAGGGAGCACTAACCTGCAGGAACACACACCAGCCTTATGAGTGGTGGCATGATGCAGGGAGCACTAACCTGCAGGGAGCACTAACCTGCAGGAACACACACCAGCCTTATGAGTGGTGGCATGATGCAGGGAGCACTAACCTGCAGGAACACACGCCAGCCTTATGAGTGGGGGCATGATGCAGGGAGCACTAACCTGCAGGGAGCACTAACCTGCAGGAACACACACCAGCCTTATGAGTGGTGGCATGATGCAGGGAGCACTAACCTGCAGGAACACACACCAGCCTTATGAGTGGTGGCATGATGCAGGGAGCACTAACCTGCAGGAACACACACCAGCCTTATGAGTGGTGGCATGATGCAGGGAGCACTAACCTGCAGGGAGCACTAACCTGCAGGAACACACACCAGCCTTATGAATGGTGGCATGATGCAGGGAGCACTAACCTGCAGGGAGCACTAACCTGCAGGAACACACGTCAGGAAGGTAAAGTGTGTAGTAACCTCAAGACTGGCGGGGCATTATCCTCACCCTCCACCCCCTCCCTCCCTCCTTCACACTATCTTCTTGGGGCAGGGAAGGAGAGAGGGAAAGGGGGGATAAGAAAGATGGAGGGAAGGAGAGGGGATATGGATAAATAAATAGACATAGACAGACATAGAGGGAGGGGGGGTGTTATAGGGTAACAAAGAAAGACAATTCCACCAATATAGACACTACAGCACCTGGGTAACACAGGGTAGGCAGGTAGGTCAGGTTATGTCTACAAGGAGGAGGAGGAAGACATTATGAAGAGAAGAGACTAAGGCAACCAGCCATCCCCGCTCCCCATATGACTCCTCTCCCCCCCCCCCCGTCCTCTCAACCTCCACCACCTTACCTACCTTGCGGTTACCTTGTCATGATTCCGGGGCTCAGCGTCCTCCACCAGGCCTCCTGCTTCCTGGACTGGTCAACCAGGCTGTTGGACGCGGCTTCTCGTTAGCCATAAGGAAGGTTAAGTTGGCGGCCCTTGGTGTTACAACTTATCTTCCACTTATTAATATAAGTGGTTGTGGAGGTGGTAGAACCCCACTGTTGGTGGTGGTTGTGGAGGTGGTAGAACCCCACTGTTGGTGGTGGTTGTGGAGGTGGTAGAACCCCACTGTTGGTGGTGGTTGTGGAGGTGGTAGAACCCCACTGTTGGTGGTGGTTGTGGAGGTGGTAGAACCACTGATGGTGGTGGTTGTGGAGGTGGTAGAACCCCACTGATGGTGGTAGTTGTGGAGGTGGTAGAACCCCACTGTTGGTGGTGGTTGTGGAGGTGGTAGAACCCCACTGTTGGTGGTGGTTGTGGAGGTGATAGAACCCCACTGATGGTGGTGGTTGTGGAGGTGGTAGAACCCCACTGATGGTGGTGGTTGTGGAGGTGGTAGAACCCCACTGTTGGTGGTGGTTGTGGAGGTGGTAGAACCCCACTGTTGGTGGTGGTTGTGGAGGTGGTAGAACCCCACTGTTGGTGGTGGTTGTGGAGGTGGTAGAACCCCACTGTTGGTGGTGGTTGTGGAGGTGGTAGAACCACACTGTTGGTGGTGGTTGTGGAGGTGGTAGAACCACACTGTTGGTGGTGGTTGTGGAGGTGGTAGAACCACACTGTTGGTGGTGGTTGTGGAGGTGGTAGAACCACACTGTTGGTGGTAGTTGTGGAGGTGGTAGAACCACACTGTTGGTGGTGGTTGTGGAGGTGGTAGAACCACACTGTTGGTGGTGGTTGTGGAGGTGGTAGAACCACACTGTTGGTGGTGGTTGTGGAGGTGGTAGAACCCCACTGTTCGTGGTGGTTGTGGAGGTGGTAGAACCCCACTGTTGGTGGTGGTTGTGGAGGTGGTAGAACCCCACTGTTCGTGGTGGTTGTGGAGGTGGTAGAACCGCACTGTCGGTGGTGGTTGTGGAGGTGGTAGAACCACACTGTTGGTGGTGGTTGTGGAGGTGGTAGAACCCCACTGTTGGTGGTGGTTGATAAGCTGATAACACGAGTGCTGTTATCCCTCGCCCACCTCTGGCCCTGAGTCACTTTCTATCGGCTACCCAACCACTTGGGCTGGACGGTAGACCGTCATGCAGGTCGGCGTTCAATCCCCGACCGTCCAAGTGGTTGGCCACCATTCCGTCCTCCCGTCCCATCCCAAATCCTTATCCTGACCCTTTCCAAGTGCTATATAGTCGTATTGGCTTGGCGCTTTCCCCTGATAAATCCATTCCCTTCCAATAGGCTTTGTTGATTTAGTGCCGATATGTGGGCCTGCGGGAGGCTGGAAGCAACAGCCTGTTGGACCAAGTTATCCCAAGTCGAGGGCCGGGCTCGGAGACTAGACTCCCAGAACCCTCTCCAAGATAGAAGGGTTGAAATCAATCTTATGATGGACTAAAGCTTCTGAGTGATAACACAAGCAACATTGTGTCAGATGAACTCTCAGAACACAAGCAACATTGTGTCAGTTGAACTCTTAGAACACAAGCAACATTGTGTCAGTTGAACTCTCAGAACACAAGCAACATTGTCAGTTGAACTCTTAGAACACAAGCAACATTGTGTCAGTTGAACTCTTAGAACACAAGCAACATTGTGTCAGTTGAACTCTCAGAACACAAGCAACATTGTGTCAGTTGAACTCTCAGAACACAAGCAACATTGTCAGTTGAACTCTTAGAACACAAGCAACATTGTGTCAGTTGAACTCTTAGAACACAAGCAACATTGTGTCAGTTGAACTCTCAGAACACAAGCAACATTGTCAGTTGAACTCTCAGAACACAAGCAACATTGTCAGTTGAACTCTCAGAACACAAGCAACATTGTGTCAGTTGAACTCTTAGAACACAAGCAACATTGTGTCAGTTGAACTCTCAGAACACAAGCAACATTGTCAGTTGAACTCTCAGAACACAAGCAACATTGTCAGTTGAACTCTTAGAACACAAGCAACATTGTGTCAGTTGAACTCTTAGAACACAAGCAACATTGTGTCAGTTGAACTCTTAGAACACAAGCAACATTGTGTCAGTTGAACTCTCAGAACACAAGCAACATTGTGTCAGTTGAACTCTCAGAACACAAGCAACACTGTCAGATGAACTCTCAGAACACAAGCAACATTGTGTCAGTTGAACTCTTAGAACACAAGCAACATTGTGTCAGTTGAACTCTCAGAACACAAGCAACATTGTGTCAGTTGAACTCTTAGAACACAAGCAACATTGTGTCAGTTGAACTCTCAGAACACAAGCAACATTGTCAGTTGAACTCTCAGAACACATGCAACATTGTGTCAGTTGAACTCTCAGAACACAAGCAACACTGTCAGATGAACTCTTAGAACACAAGCAACATTGTCAGATGAACTCTTAGAACACAGACGTAATCAAAGCAGCGAGTGTAAATATATTCCAAGAAGAGCCACCCATATTAAGATGGTGGGACTGCACCATGTGTGTAAGGATGACAGAGTAGAGCACTTCATTCCACCGTAGCAGACAGTACCTTCTGACATGCTGACGCGTGCACACCCCACCACTAACTATGCACAAACAGCCCTCATGCTCAGCTGCCTGCCACATTAAGCACCCTCACTACAGCTACAGGGAAGGCAGGTATTGCTCATGAGGCCGAGGGACGCACAATATAAAGACATATAAGAGTTAGTAACTGAGCACCCCACAATAAGAGCAGAGTTGGTAACTGAGCACCCCACAATAAGAGCAGAGTTAGTAACTGAGCACCCCACATTAAGAGCAGAGTTGGTAACTGAGCACCCCACAATAAGAGCAGAGTTTGTAACTGAGCACCCCACAATAAGAGCAGAGTTGGTAACTGAGCACCCCACAATAAGAGCAGAGTTGGTAACTGAGCACCCCACAATAAGAGCAGAGTTGGTAACTGAGCACCCCACAATAAGAGCAGAGTTAGTAACTGAGCACCCCACAATAAGAGCAGAGTTGGTAACTGAGCACCCCACAATAAGAGCAGAGTTAGTAACTGAGCACCCCACAATAAGAGCAGAGTTGGTAACTGAGCACCCCACAATAAGAGCAGAGTTGGTAACTGAGCACCCCACAATAAGAGCAGAGTTGGTAACTGAGCACCCCACAATAAGAGCAGAGTTGGTAACTGAGCACCCCACAATAAGAGCAGAGTTGGTAACTGAGCACCCCACAATAAGAGCAGAGTTAGTAACTGAGCACCCCACAATAAGAGCAGAGTTGGTAACTGAGCACCCCACAATAAGAGCAGAGTTGGTAACTGAGCACCCCACAATAAGAGCAGAGTTGGTAACTGAGCACCCCACAATAAGAGCAGAGTTGGTAACTGAGCACCCCACAATAAGAGCAGAGTTAGTAACTGAGCACCCCACAATAAGAGCAGAGTTGGTAACTGAGCACCCCACAATAAGAGCAGAGTTGGTAACTCTAAATTATTGCCAACACTGAAGTAGACACCTTAATTATTTCGGGCTCCCTTTCCTACCTTCTACCAATAAATAGTTTGCACTCCAGTAATGATGTGCTTGTCTCCGAAGCCAGACACAGATATACTGTATAAGCATACTATAATATACTGTATAAGCATACTATAATATACTGTATAAGCATACTATAATATACTGTATAAGCATACTATAATATACTGTATAAGCATACTATAATATACTGTATAAGCATACTATAATATACTGTATAAGCATACTATAATATACTGTATAAGCATACTATAATATACTGTATAAGCATACTATAATATACCGTATAAGCATACTATAATATACCGTATAAGCATACTATAATATACCGTATAAGCATACTATAAGAGGGTAAATATCAAAATCTTGTGGAGTCCTTCTCACATTGGCCTGCAGGAACATGACAAAGTTGACGCCCTTGCTAAGGCTGCAGTAAATAAAGACAGTATTGAACGGAATCTTGAGTTATCAAATAGGTCCCTTAAAAGTGTCATTAGACGAGAACTCCTGGATGGATCTGAAGAAAGTAGAATAGTGCAAACTGGAACTAGCAGGTCCATTGTTCATCACAATGAAATGTGTGAAGTAAAACATGTGTATGGGGCAAGTAAAACTCAGTAGACTAACAGATGTTGTCACAACTCGTATAAGACTTGGCTACAAGTATCTCTGGCAGTTCGGCTTGTATAGGGATCTAGATGAAGTAAAGTGTAAAGTGTGTGGACAAAGACGGACACACACTCGAACACTATATCTTGGACTATAATAAATTTAGAGTCATTTAGAGATCAATCTAAACTCACGTTGTATGAAGTAGCAAACCATCTTATTACTAAGGATACAAAAATACCTGAAATCCTTGCACTGTATCCTTATTTCGCTTCCAGTAGATAAAGGACACATGAGAATAAGAAGCAAGAGTGTATTGTGAAGACTAATACTAAGAGCAGCTCCTCTAAGACTGTAATATTCCCAGTGTTCACACACTCGTGTATCAGCGATAACACCTTCCATTAATGTATAATGACTTACTCTCAACATATAGCTCTTCAAGTAGAACATTCTCTCTAACTACCTCACATCTAACTATAAGGTGTGAAGGGTAGATGAAATTGTTAATGTAATAATCTCCGTTGAGGTCTGTTAAAGACTTTTTGGGCTCCCTCTAATCTTTTTTGAGCTACCGCTCACAAGATAGGTATGGGGCGCACAATAAAAAAAAATATGCTCGCGCTCGCTTGCTCTCTTTTCATATATATATATATATATATATAACAGCTATATATATATATATATATATATATATATATATATATATATATATATATATATATATATATATATATATATATATATATATATATATATATATATATATACTCCTTCTGAAGATGTATTAATATACGAAAGTACTTAAGGAAATTCCTGTTTCAATTTTCCTCCGTGGTCTGACACTGTCATATATATATATATATATATATATATATATATATATATATATATATATATATATATATATACATATATATATATATATATATATATATATATACATATATATATACATATATATATATACATATATATATATACATATATATATATATACATATATATATATACATATATATATACATATATATATATACATATATATATATACATATATATATATACATATATATATACATATATATATACATATATATATATACATTATATATACATATATATATATATATATATATATATATACATATATATATATACATATATATATACATATATATATATACATATATATATATATATATATATATATATATATATATATAGTATATATTCAGTAAATGAATTTACGCTGTACTGAATATATATTTATTTTTGTATAGTGATAAGCCAAGATAAGTGGAGTGTAGGGTAAGTTAATTAGGTTGGTAAGTGTTGTAGACATGAGTGAGTGTAGTTCAGGTTGTGATAAGTGACACTTAGTGATGAGCTATACTGGCAGGTGAAGCTCTCAACCACACCTGAGGCAATATGGCCAGCAGGTGGGGTGCAGGTGGGGGGGGTGCAGGTGTGGAGGGGTGCAGGTGGGGGGGGGGGATGCAGGTGGGGAGGGGTGCAAGTGGGGAGGGGTGCAGGTGGGGGAGGGGTGCAGGTGGGGAGGGGTGCAGGTGGGGGGTGGTGCAGGTGGGGAGGGGTGCAGGTGGGGAGGGGTGCAGGTGGGGAGGGGTGCAGGGGGGGGGTGGGGAGGGGTGCAGGCATCACGGGGGGGCAGGTGGGGAGGGGTGCAGGTGGGGGGTGGTGGGGGGGGGGCAGTGCAGGTGGGGAGGGGTGCAGGTGGGGGGGGGGGTGCAGGTGGGGGGGGGTGCAGGTGGGGAGGGGGCAGGTGCAGGGGGGGGGGCAGGTGGGGAGGGGGCAGGTGGGGAGGGGTGCAGGTGGGGAGGGGTGCAGGTGGGGAGGGGGGGGTGCAGGTGGGGGGGGAGGGTGCAGGGGTGCAGGTGGGGGGGGGTGCAAGTGGGGGGGGTGCAGGTAGGGGGGTGCAGGTGGGGGGGGGTGCAGGTGGGGAGGGGTGCAGGTGGGGAGGGGTGCAGGTGGGGGGGGGTGCAGGTGGGGGGGGGTGCAGGTGGGGGGGGGGTGCAGGTGGGGGGTGGTGCAGGTGGGGAGGGGTGCAGGTGGGGGGGTGCAGGTGGGGAGGGGTGCAGGTGGGGGGTGGTGCAGGTGGGGAGGGGTGCAGGTGGGGAGGGGTGCAGGTGGGGGGTGGTGCAGGTGGGGGGGGGTGCAGGTGGGGGGGGTGCAGGTGGGGAGGGGTGCAGGTGGGGAGGGGTGCAGGTGGGGAGGGGTGCAGGTGGGGGGGGGTGCAAGTGGGGGGGTGCAGGTGGGGGGGTGGGGGTGGGGGGTGGGGGTGCAGGTGGGGAGGGGTGCAGGTGGGGGGGGTGCAGGTGGGGAGGGGTGCAGGTGGGGGGGGGTGCAGGTGGGGAGGGGTGCAGGTGGGGAAGGGTGCAGGCATGGGGGGGGGGCAGGTGGGGAGGGGTGCAGGTGGGGAGGGGTGCAGGTGGGGAGGGGTGCAGGTGGGGAGGGGTGCAGGTGGGGGGGTGCAGGTGGGGAGGGGGGGGGTGGGCAGGTGCAGGTGGGGGGGGTGCAGGTGGGGGGGTGCAGGTGGGGGGCAGGTGGGTGGGGGGGTGCAGGTGGGGGGGGGTGCAGGTGGGGAGGGGTGCAGGTGGGGGGGGTGCAGGTGGGGGGGGGTGCAGGTGGGGGGGGGGTGCAGGTGGGGAGGGGTGCAGGTGGGGAGGGGTGCAGGTGGGGGGGGTGCAGGTGGGGAGGGGTGCAGGTGGGGGGGGGTGCAGGTGGGGGGGGGGGGGGTGCAGGTGGGGGGGGGTGCAGGCATCAAGGGGGGGGTGCAGGTGCGGAGGGGGGGGGGGTGCAGGTGGGGAGGGGTGCAGGTGGGGGGGGGTGCAGGTGGGGAGGGGTGCAGGTGGGGGGGGGGGTGCAGGTGGGGGGGGGGTAGGTGGGGGGGGGGTGCAGGTATCAAGGGGGTGCAGGTGGGGGGGGGTGCAGGTGGGGGGGGGGTGCAGGTCGGGGGGGGTGCAGGTGGGGGGGTGGAGGGGGAGGGGTGCAGGAGGGGGAGGGGTGCAGGCATGGTGGGGTGGGGTGGGGCAGGGGTGCAGGTGGGGAGGGGTGCAGGCATCAAGGGGGGGGTGCAGGCATCAAGGGAGGGGGTGCAGGCATCAAGGGGGGGGGGTGCAGGCAGGGGGAGGGGTGCAGGTGGGGGGGGGTGCAGGTGGGGGGGGGTGCAGGCATCAAGGGGGGGGTGCAGGTGGGAAGGGGGGGTGCAGGCATCAAGGGGGGGGGGTGCAGGCATCAAGGGGGGGGGTGCAGGTGGGGGGGGGTGCAGGCATCAAGGGGGGTGCAGGTGGTGGGGGGGGGGTGCAGGCATGAAGGGGGGGGTGCAGGTGGGGGGGGGGTGCAGGTGGGGGGGGGTGCAGGTGGGGGGGGTGCAGGCATCAGGGGGGGGTGCAGGCATCAGGGGGGGTGCAGGTGGGAGGGGGGGTGCAGGTGGGAGGGGGGTGCAGGTGGGAGGGGGGGTGCAGGCATCAAGGGGGGGGTGCAGGCATCAAGGGGGGGGGGGGGGGGTGCAGGTGGGAGGGGGGGTGCAGGTGGGAGGGGGGGTGCAGGCATGGGAGGGGGGTGCAGGTGGGAGGGGGGGTGCAGGCATGGGAGGGGGGTGCAGGCATGGGAGGGGGGTGCAGGCATCAAGGGGGGGGTGCAGGCATCAAGGGGGGGTGCAGGTGGGTGGGAGGGGTACAGGTGGGGGGGAGGGGAGGGTGTGGTGCTGGGGCAGCAGTCTGGGAGCCGTGAGCGTGGTGTTCACCACCATATAAGGTCCGGCCACCCACATACATCCACTATCATCCTCGCCCTTATCGCACCACCATCAGGGACACCACCTACCATCAGGGACACCATCTACCACCACCACCACCATCAGGGACACCATCAACCACCACCACCACCATCAGGGACACCATCTACCACTACCACCACCATCAGGGACACCATCAACCACCACCACCACCATCAAGGACACCATCTACCACCATCAGGGATACCATCACCACCACCACCAGAGACACCATCACCACCACCATCAGGGACACCATCTACCACCATTAGGGACACCATCAGGGACACCATCTACCACCACCACCATCAGGGACACCATCTACCACCACCACCATCAGGGACACCATCTACCACCACCATCAGGGACACCATCTACCACCACCATCAGGGACACCATCTACCACCACCATCAGGGACACCATCTACCACCACCACTATCATCTACCATCATCAGGGACACCATCTACCACCACCAGGGACACCATCTACAACCACCACTATCATCTACCACCACCATGGACACCATCTACCACCATCAGGGACACCATCACCACCAGACACACCATCACCACCACCATCAGGGACACCATCTACCACCACCACCATCAGGGACACCATCTACCACCACCATCAGGGACACCATCTATCACCACCACTATCATCTACCATCATCAGGGACACCATCTACCACCACCACCAGGGACACCATCTACCACCACCATGGACACCATCTACCACCATCAGGGACACTATCTACCACCATCAGGGACACCATCTACCACCATCAGGGACACCATCTACCACCACCACCATCAGGAACACCATCTACCACCACCATCAGGGACACCATCTACCACCACCATGGACACCATCTACCACCACCAGGGACACCATCTACCACCACCAGGGACACCATCTACCACCACCAGGGACACCATCTACCACCACCAGGGACACCATCTACCAACACCAGGGACACCATCTACCACCATCAGGGACACCATCTACCACCACCAGGAACACCATCTACCAACACCAGGGACACCATCTACCAACACCAGGGACACCATCTACCAACACCAGGGACACCATCTACCACCACCAGGACACCATCTACCAACACCAGGGACACCATCTACCAACTCCAGAAACACCATCTACCACCACCAGGGACACCATCTACCAACACCAGGGACACCATCTACCAACTCCAGGGACACCATCTACCACCACCAGGGACACCATCTACCACCTCCAGGGACACCATCTACCACCACCAGGGACACCATCTACCACCACCAGGGACACCATCTACCACCACCAGGGACACCATCTACCACCACCAGGGACACCATCTACCACCACCAGGGACACCGTCTACCACCACCAGGGACACCGTCTACCACCACCAGGGACACCGTCTACCACCACCAGGGACACCGTCTACCACCACCAGGGACACCGTCTACCACCACCAGGGACACCGTCTACCACCACCAGGGACACCGTCTACCAACACCAGGGACATCATCTACCACCACCAGGAACACCATCTACCACCACCAGGGACACCATCTACCAACACCAGGGACACCATCTACCACCACCAGGGACATCATCTACCACCACCAGGGACACCATCTACCACCACCAGGGACACCATCTACCACCACCAGGGACACCATCTACCACCACCAGGGACACCATCTACCAACACCAGGGACATCATCTACCACCACCAGGGACACCATCTACCACCACCAGGGACACCATCTACCACCACCAGGGACACCATCTACCACCACCAGGGACACCATCTACCACCACCAGGGACACCATCTACCACCACCAGGGACACCATCTACCACCACCAGGGACACCACACACACACACACACACACACACACACACACACACACACACACACACCACACAACACACACACCACACACACACACACCACACACCACACACACACACACACACAGACAGCCGTCTGGGAGCAAGACGACTACGTCAGACACCGCTCAAACACTCACTCGTGCTCTCTCACACGCCAGAATGCGCGCGTTCTACATTCCTGAGCGGTACAGTGAAGGGTTGAAGGAGGGGAGGGGCAGGGGCCGAGGGAAGGGAGGGGAGGGGTAGAGGGCGGGGAGGGGCAGCAAGCACCCAGAAGAGAGCGACGGAAGAAGTGCTGGGATGGCGGGGACGAGCAGTGGAAGAGGACGTGAGGTGCGAGGGGGAGGAGCGTCCTCGCTCTCCAGCTGATGTAGCAGCTGGGGGGTGGGGGGTGCGGGGGAGGGACACACCCACACTCACCATAACAAAGACAGTGTCTGACCACTGCAGCAGTACTAGATCACCTGTGAGCAGGTAAGGAAGCACTCGCTAGACTGGTGTGACAAAGGCTATAAGCCCAGGCGGGATCTCACCGTGGATACTAAAGGCAGGAGCACAAGTACTGTGCCTACCACTCTCAGTGACACATGTAACAACTCACTGGTACTGAAGATTTGGCAAAAATTTGGAAGACGGCCAATGTAGTGCCGATATATAACAAGGGTGACAGACAGGAGGCACTGAACTAGACAATTGAGTGTCCTTAACTTGCATACCATCCAAGGTTATGGACAACACTGGCTGATAAAACTAGAACATCCTGCAGCACAAGGACTCTAGCACACCATCAACATGGGTTCGGGAATGGCAAATCTTGCCTCACACCATTAATTGAATTCTATGACCAGGCGATAAAAATCAGGCGGAGAGAGAGAATGGGCAGACTGCATATTTTTGGATTGCCAGAAAGTCTTTGACAATTCTTTGACTTGTCAATTCTTTGACATTCTTTGACTTTGACATATTCAACAACATATGTTTACAAGAAAGACTGCTACCAGAATATACCTATATATACATACATATATATATATATATACATACATATATATATATATATATATATATATAATAAAAATATTAGACTATATACACTACTTCAAGTTCTACCAATCTATTAACGATGCTATTTTATTTATTATTTTTTAAAGAAAATATATCACCTTTTTTTCAATTCTTACAAGGAGACGGGTACTGGCAGGTGTGTCAGGTCAAGTTATCTTACAAGGAGACGGGTACTGGCAGGTGTGTCAGGCCAAGTTATCTTACAAGGAGACGGGCCAGCCTGGTACTGGCAGGTGTGTCAGGTCAAGTTATCTTACAAGGAAACGGGTACTGGCAGGTGTGTCAGGCCAAGTTATCTTACAAGGAGACGGGCCAGCCTAGTACTGGCAGGTGTGTCAGGACAAGTTATCTTACAAGGAGACGGGTAGTGGCAGGTGTGCTGGGACAAGTTATCTTACAAGGAGACGGGTAGTGGCAGGTGTGCCGGGACAAGTTATCTTACAAGGAGACGGGTAGTGGCAGGTGTGCCGGGACAAGTTATCTTACAAGGAGACGGGTAGTGGCAGGTGTGCCGGGACAAGTTATCTACGACAATCTCCACAGCTGTCGCTCCAAGGACTGAGAACAGCTGCCACCGACCTCATCCACACCTGTCCGTGTTCCGCTCTCCCAAGCCTTCATCATACTACCACCACTTGAGGCTTAAACCAACACTACACCACACCTGAGCCACACCACAGCACATCTGACCCACAGCACACCTGAGCCACACTACACCACACCTGAGCCACACCGCAGCACACCTGAGCCACACCACAGCACACCTGAGCCACACTACACCACACCTGAGCCACACCACACCTGAGCCACACCAAGCCCCCCCCCCCCCACAGTTACCATGACTGACCCACAGCACAACACACACACCTTCAGCCTTAAACATGACTAAATTTGTGTTAGGTTTTGCTAAGTCAAAATAATGGCATCAACTTTGGTTGTGTGTGTGTAGGGGTTCTCCGCCTCCACACACAGGATGTTACTAGGTGAGTACAATTAGGAGAGTACGTGGCCCCACACACCCTCCCAGTACACCACGTGGCTCCACACCCTCCCCGGTACACCACGTGGCCCCACACCCTCCTGGTACACCACGTGGCCCCACACCCTCCCCGGTACACCACGTGGTCCCACACCCTCCCGGTACACCACGTGGTCCCACACCCTCCCAGTACACCACGTGGTCCCACACCCTCCCGGTACACCACGTGGTCCCACACCCTCCCAGTACACCACGTGGTCCCACACCCTCCCAGTACACCACGTGGTCCCACACCCTCCCAGTACACCACGTGGTCCCACACCCTCCCAGTACACCACGTGGTCCCACACCCTCCCGGTACACCACGTGGTCCCACACCCTCCCAGTACACCACGTGGTCCCACACCCTCCCAGTACACCACGTGGTCCCACACCCTCCCAGTACACCACGTGGCCCCACACCCTCCCCGGTACACCACGTGGTCCCACACCCTCCCGGTACACCACGTGGCCCCACACCCTTCCAATACACCACGTGGTCTCACACCCTCCCAGTACACCACGTGGCCCCACACACCCTCCCAGAACACCACGTGGTCTCACACCCTCCCGGTACACCACGTGGCCCCACACCCTCCCGGTACACCACGTGGCCCCACACCCTCCCGGTACACCACGTGGCCCCACAGCCTCCCGGTACACCACGTGGCCCCACACCCTCCGGTACACCACGTGGCCCCACACCCCTCCCAGTACACCACGTGGTCCCACACCCAGTACACCACGTGGTCCCACACCCTCCCAGTACACCACCTGGTCCCACACCCTCCCAGTACACCACGTGGTCCCACACCCTCCCAGTACACCACGTGGTCTCACACCCTCCCAGTACACCACGTGGTCCCACACCCTCCCAGTACACCACGTGGTCCCACACCCTCCCAGTACACCACGTGGCCCCACACCCTCCCCGGTACACCACGTGGTCCCACACCCTCCCGGTACACCACGTGGTCCCACACCCTCCCAGTACACCACGTGGTCCCACACCCTCCCGGTACACCACGTGGTCCCACACCCTCCCAGTACACCACGTGGTCCCACACCCTCCCAATACACCACTTGGTCCCACATCCTCCCAGTACACACGTGGTCCCACACCCTCCCAGTACACCACGTGGTCCCACACCCTCCCGGTACACCACGTGGTCCCACACCCTCCCAGTACACCACGTGGTCCCACACCCTCCCAGTACACCACGTGGTCCCACACCCTCCCAGTACACCACGTGGCCCCACACCCTCCCCGGTACACCACGTGGTCCCACACCCTCCCGGTACACCACGTGGCCCCACACCCTTCCAGTACACCACGTGGTCTCACACCCTCCCAGTACACCACGTGGCCCCACACACCCTCCCAGTACACCACGTGGTCTCACACCCTCCCGGTACACCACGTGGCCCCACACCCTCCCGGTACACCACGTGGCCCCACACCCTCCCGGTACACCACGTGGCCCCACACCCTCCCGGTACACCACGTGGCCCCACACCCTCCCGGTACACCACGTGGCCCCACACCCCCTCCCAGTACACCACGTGGTCCCACACCCAGTACACCACGTGGTCCCACACCCTCCCAATACACCACCTGGTCCCACACCCTCCCAGTACACCACGTGGTCCCACACCCTCCCAGTACACCACGTGGTCTCACACCCTCCCAGTACACCACGTGGTCCCACACCCTCCCAGTACACCACGTGGCCCCACACCCTCCCAGTACACCACGTGGCCCCACACCCTCCCAGTACACCACGTGGCCCCACACCCTCCCGGTACACCACGTGGCCCCACACCCTCCCAGTACACCACGTGGTCCCACACCCTCCCGGTACACCACGTGGCCCCACACCCTCCCAGTACACCACGTGGCCCCACACCCTCCCGGTACACCACGTGGCCCCACACCCTCCCAGTACACCACGTGGTCCCACACCCTCCCGGTACACCACGTGGCCCCACACCCTCCCAGTACACCACGTGGCCCCACCCCCTCCCGGTACACCACGTGGCCCCACACCCTCCCAGTACACCACGTGGCCCCACACCCTCCCAGTACACCACGTGGCCCCACACCCTCCGGTACACCACGTGGTCCCACACCCTCCCAGTACACCACGTGGCCCCACACCCGGTACACCACGTGGCCCCACACCCTTCCAGTACACCACGTGGCCCCACACCCTCCCAGTACACCACGTGGCCCCACACCCTCCCGGTACACTACGTGGTCCCACACCCTCCCCGGTACACCACGTGATCCCCCCCGGTACACCACGTGGTCCCCCCCGGTACACCACGTGGCCCCACACCCTCCCGGTACACCACGTGGTCCCCCCTCCCCGGTACACCACGTGGTCCCCCCGGTACACCACGTGGCCCCACACCCTCCCGGTACACCACGTGGTCCCACACCCTCCCCGGTACACCACGTGGCCCCCCCGGTACACCACGTGGCCCCCCCGGTACACCACGTGGCCCCACACCCTCCCGGTACACCACGTGGTCCCACACCCTCCCGGTACACCACGTGGTCCCCCCGGTACACCACGTGGCCCCACACCCTCCCGGTACACCACGTGGCCCCCCGGTACACCACGTGGCTCCACACCCTCCCAGTACACCACGTGGCCCCCCCCCCCGGTACACCACGTGGTCAGACACCCAAGAAGAACATTACAGGTGTGCGAATACAGTACATAGGGCAGCATAGGCCTAGTAGTCGTGCAAGCTCAATGTTGTAACCTGGGCTGTATAGCAGAAGCCGTGCGGACATTAAGAGTATAACCCACAGTAACTGATAAATGTAGAGAGTGTTCCAGAGTTGCAACACTGACCAAGTAGTCTATCATAACACCAGCACCTAGGAACACAAGGCCATAATAAACACCTGGTGACACACAAGCAACACCTGGTGACACACAAGCAACACCTGGTGACACACAAGCAACACCTGGTGACACACAAGCAACACCTGGTGACACACAAGCAACACCTGGTGACACACAAGCAACACCTGGTGACACACAAGCAACACCTGGTGACACACAAGCAACACCTGGTGACACACAAGCAACACCTGGTGACACACAAGCAACACCTGGTGACACAAGCAACACCTGGTGACACACAAGTAACACCTGGTGACACACAAGCAACACCTGGTGACACACAAGCAACACCTGGTGACACACAAGCAACACCTGGTGACACACAAGCAACACCTGGTGACACACAAGCAACACCTGGTGACACACAAGCAACACCTGGTGACACACAAGCAACACCTGGTGACACACAAGCAACACCTGGTGACACACAAGCAACAGTCACCAGCACCTAGGAACACACGGCCATAATAAACACCTGGTGACACACAAGCAACACCTGGTGACACACAAGTAACACCTGGTGACACACAAGCAACACCTGGTGACACACAAGCAACACCTGGTGACACACAAGCAACACCTGGTGACACACAAGCAACACCTGGTGACACACAAGCAACACCTGGTGACACACAAGTAACACCTGGTGACACACAAGTAACACCTGGTGACACACAAGCAACACCTGGTGACACACAAGCAACACCTGGTGACACACAAGCAACACCTGGTGACACACAAGCAACACCTGGTGACACACAAGCAACACCTGGTGACACACAAGCAACACCTGGTGACACACAAGCAACACCTGGTGACACACAAGCAACACCTGGTGACACACAAGTAACACCTGGTGACACACAAGCAACACCTGGTGACACACAAGCAACACCTGGTGACACACAAGCAACACCTGGTGACACACAAGCAACACCTGGTGACACACAAGCAACAGTCACCAGCACCTAGGAACACAC
>NW_025555276.1:0-10000 GCF_020424385.1 Procambarus clarkii | reverse complement strand
TTTAAGCACAATATTGTTCACATCCCAGAAATTTACGGTTGTTTACGTGTTCTAACCCCCCCCCCCAATGTGTCCTATGTAAGGTTTAATATTTAATACTTATATTAACTCTTTCATGATTGTTAATGGAGGTAAACTTGTTAAATCATGTCTTAGGCTAGATGTGTACACTAGTGTAATTATCATTGTGCGTCAGACTATATGGCAACACACACACTCACTCATCGCAGTTCTCGCCCTGTAACACGCTGCATCTATTTATAAACAATATCTTTGTAGACCAGACCACACAATAGAAAGTGAAGGCACGACCACGTTTCGGTCCGTCCTCGACCATTCTCAAGTTGATTGTGAGAATGGTCCAGGACGGACCGAAACGTCGTCGTCCCTTCACCTTCTAGTATGTGGTCTGGTCAACACTTCAGCCACGTTATTGTGACTCATCGCCTGAATGTTTGTAGATAAGTAATGTCGTATGTTCCATCGAACATTAAGTGGTGCTTTCAGGTGTTTTTCTAAAGAAAACAATTCTTTTACAAGATATGAATGGTGTATATATTGGGGAGGTAGTGGAGCAGAGATGCCTGTTATCCGCCGGGAAACACGGTAACTAGTGGTGGTGTTCATTGATCATTGATGAAGATTAAGCCACCGAAAAGGTGGCACGGGCATGAATAGCCCGTAAGTGGTGGCCCTTGGAGCCACTACCAGTATCAAGAGCTGATACTGGTGGTGGCCCTTTAGAGCCACTACCAGTATCAAGAGCTGATACTGGCGGTGGCCCTTTAGAGCCACTACCAGTATCAAGAGATGATACTGGTGGTGGCCCTTTTGAGCCACTACCAGTATCAAGAGATGATACTGGAGATGTGTGGAGGTGCGACTGCACCCTGCGTGACGGCAGATGTCTCCCGTGTGGTGGTGGTGGTGTTGTGTAGGATAATATATATAAATGACTTCCACAGCCTCATGTGGGAAAGGAAGCGAGGCGGGGATGACGTAAGCAATTATATTATCGTTATGTGCTACAAACTCACTCACTCACTCACTCACTCACTCACTCGCCGCCGCCATTACACCTCTTCCTCACCTGGATTTGACCCATAAATGAAACTCGAACATTCTCAAATACTTTTACCATGACAGAGGAAGAAACGACAAAAAATTAAAAATAAATTTTTCCTTATTATAAGCCTAAATATCATTAACACGTTTGATAACATTAGTAATCTTTTAAATTAAAGAGGTGAAGGCTTGTGAGGTAAGCGATTGTCTCCTCGAAGAGCCAATATAAAGGCAGTCCTACTTGAAGGAATATAAGAGACGAGAGTTTATTATGAAGGGTGGGGGGGGGGGGTAGTGACGCCCCTCAACATACCATCATTATAATACTCTTATCTTAAGCACGTAGTGTCAGAGTGGACACCTTGCTCAGATATGCTGCTACCGTAATATAATAGTATTATTAAGCATAACATAGTACAGTATATGGAGTGTGTAAAAGAAGATAAAGCGGGAATATGGCAAGATTGTTTATGCGTGCACACATCAGCTGAGCGTGTTGCCAGTCTTCACGCTATTATTAAACCATGTCAGTAACCGCGACTGTTTCAAGTTCTGGCCCACTGTGGCTCCTTCCTTCATTTACCTTCAAGAATAAAAGCATTTTATACCATAATACCAAGACTCAAATCATGGGGTCTTATAAATGGTCCACATCATCACTCGTGGAGAAGAAAGAGTGTTGTCAGGCATTAACAAACAGCAAATATTGTCCACGATCAATTATTGGTGCGTCAGTTTAGACGGAGCATAGAGGCGAGTCGCTGGCCAGCGTGCGCACACTACCAAATGGCGGCGGGATTGCATTTTTTGTGTAAATACCATGAGCAGACAATGTGAGAGGGAGTAGCAGCAGCAGCAAGGTTGTGGCGTCGGGTCCTTGACACTGAAGGTCGCTGACCGGTGTGCAAGCAGGATCCTGCATGCAACACCCCCCTCCCCCCCTCCCCGCAACACTCGCCTCAACCTGCCAACCACCTCCACCATACACCCACACAACACACATAATGGTCAACATATACAATATTTATGGTATATACAAGTGTGAGGCAGCGCCCCACTACCATGGGTCCCTCATAACGGTGTGGGCCGCCGCCGCCGCCACTCCCTCCATGTTCTCTCACTCTCTCCCTCCCTCCCTCCCTGGCCGCCATCCCTCTCTCCCTCTCCCCCTCCCTCCCTGGCCGCCATCGCCCTTCACCCCACCGTCACGTCGCCCCTCTCGCCTCACCTTCCAATCACTCCCTTCCCCGGTATTTTAACCCCAGCCGTCCATATAACTTCCCAACTCTCTCATCACTCCCTTCTCACCCCTTCCTCTTCTCCCTCGTCTCTCCACCTGCGTCTTACCAACGTGAACATTAATACATGCGGAGGTTGAGCTGAAGCACAGCTAGACCAGTATATTAGCTACAGTTTTCTGCGACGCCTCTTAGGGGCTCACCATAGCCCGTGCTACATGGACACTTCGTCCTCAGTAGCTAAAGCTTTAACAACAACAATGCGACGCCTGGGCACGTCTTCAGTGTACGCCGGGCTCACAATAGCCTCACCAAGCAGGCTATGATTCGTACGTCAGGGTGCCAGCAGCCACCTCCAACAGTCTGGTTGACCATTCTTCAACCAGGAGGCATGGTCATAGACCGGGCTGCAGGGACCTGACTCCCCCGAGGGAAGAGAGTTATCAGGGGGAAAGCGCCAAACCATTACGACTATATAGCACTTGGAAGAGGGGCCAGGATAAGGATTTGGGATAAGACGGTGGGAAAGAAATGGTGCCCAACAACTTGGACTATCGGGGATTGAACGCCGACCTGCATGATGCGATACCGTCGCTCTACAGTCCAGCAAGGTTATTATTAAGCAAATTACTGAGTATCACTTCCTCTTGCGCTCTAGAGAATACCGATGTAGAACTTTTAATCGGTCCCAATAATTTACACGATCCATCGAGTGGATTGTAGCATTAAGTGGCCTTTGTACGCTCTCCTGGTCAACAATTTCTCCAACGTGGAATGGGGCTGTTAGCGTGCAAGAATATCCACACTGACCTGTCAAGAGATTCCATTTCCATTCCCTGTCAAGAGGAGCCTGACAGCAGAGTGGACACCGCTCCGGATTCGTAGTCCTCAGGTTCCGGGTTTCGAATTCTTTAAAGGAAAAGATCTCCCGACAATGTTACTGCTAGACACTTTACGTTGTGGTGTGGTGACCGGGCCGTTGTTGTATGGTGACCTGGCCGTTGTTGTATGGTGTGGTGACCTGGCCGTTGTTGTATGGTGTGGTGACCTGGCCGTTGTTGTATGGTGACCTGGCCGTTGTTGTATGGTGTGGTGACCTGGCCGTTGTTGTATGGTGTGGTGACCTGGCTGTTGTATGGTGTGGTGACCTGGCTGTTGTTGTATGGTGTGGTGACCTGGCCGTTGTTGTATGGTGACCTGGCCGTTGTTGTATGGTGTGGTGACCTGGCCGTTGTTGTATGGTGTGGTGACCTGGCCGTTGTTGTATGGTGTGGTGACCTGGCCGTTGTTGTATGGTGACCTGGCCGTTGTTGTATGGTGTGGTGACCTGGCTGTTGTTGTATGGTGTGGTGACCTGGCTGTTGTTGTATGGTGTGGTGACCTGGCCGTTGTTGTATGGTGACCTGGCCGTTGTTGTATGGTGTGGTGACCTGGCCGTTGTTGTATGGTGTGGTGACCTGGCCGTTGTTGTATGGTGTGGTGACCTGGCCGTTGTTGTATGGTGACCTGGCCGTTGTTGTATGGTGTGGTGACCTGGCTGTTGTTGTATGGTGTGGTGACCGGGCCGTTGTTGTATGGTGTGGTGACCTGGCTGTTGTTGTATGGTGTGGTGACCTGGCTGTTGTTGTATGGTGACCTGGCCGTTGTTGTATGGTGTGGTGACCTGGCCGTTGTTGTATGGTGACCTGGCCGTTGTTGTATGGTGTGGTGACCTGGCCGTTGTTGTATGGTGTGGTGACCTGGCTGTTGTTGTATGGTGTGGTGACCTGGCCGTTGTTGTATGGTGTGGTGACCTGGCCGTTGTTGTATGGTGTGGTGACCTGGCCGTTGTTGTATGGTGTGGTGACCGGGCCGTTGTTGTATGGTGTGGTGACCTGGCTGTTGTTGTATGGTGTGGTGACCGGGCCGTTGTTGTATGGTGTGGTGACCTGGCTGTTGTTGTATGGTGTGGTGACCTGGCTGTTGTATGGTGTGGTGACCTGGCTGTTGTTGTATGGTGTGGTGACCTGGCTGTTGTTGTATGGTGTGGTGACCTGGCTGTTGTATGGTGTGGTGACCTGGCTGTTGTTGTATGGTGTGGTGACCTGGCTGTTGTTGTATGGTGTGGTGACCTGGCTGTTGTTGTATGGTGTGGTGACCTGGCTGTTGTTGTATGGTGTGGTGACCTGGCCGTTGTTGTATGGTGTGGTGACCTGGCCGTTGTTGTATGGTGTGGTGACCTGGCCGTTGTTGTATGGTGTGGTGACCGGGCCGTTGTTGTATGGTGTGGTGACCTGGCTGTTGTTGTATGGTGTGGTGACCTGGCCGTTGTTGTATGGTGTGGCGACCTGGCCGTTGTTCTATGGTGTGGCGACCTGGCCGTTGTTCTATGGTGTGGTGACCTGGCCGTTGTTCTATGGTGTGGTGACCTGGCTGTTGTTCTATGGTGTGGTGACCTGGCCGTTGTTCTATGGTGTGGCGACCTGGCCGTTGTTCTATGGTGTGGTGACCTGGCCGTTGTTCTATGGTGTACTCACCTAGTTGTGCTTGCGGGGGTTGAGCTCTGGCTCTTTGGTCCCGCCTCTCAGCCGTCAATCAACAGGTGTACAAATTCCTGAGCCTACTGGGCTCTATCATTCTGGTCTGTGGTCTGGCCGTTGCTTGTGCTGTCCGTTTCTGTAGTTATAGTTTTCCCCGAAGCCGGAGCTGAAACTTGCCTTCATAAATCATTATCATCATCTGTAACACCACTTATATAATATGAACTAATAATGAAACACTAATGGTTACATTGATATATATCCTGAGTAACTGGAACCAAAGGTACACTTCTAAGGGAATACTACACAGGATTAACTACGCTGCCACCATCTGCCTCGTCCATTGAGACTATCACGCAACGAGGCAAGAAACATTGCTTGACTTGGAGAGTCCTCTTCCTTTAACTGCCATTAAGTATGGAACGGTTGTCAGCCACTATATCCAAAAGGCTAAGAGCATTCAACAATTGACAGACGAAAAGTTTAACACGAGTTTATTGAGAACAAATTATGCTAATCACCACTATAAATCCTACTCTAACACTGGCCAATAGTTAACAAATTTAGACATGAACAAAACCCTAAGAGACCACACTTTACCTTAAGACCTCTGTCTCTCCATCCGGTGGATTCACTCTGTCTCTCCCTCCCTGTGGCTGTGTGATGTCCTCCACAGACCCACTCTGGACCCTGGTGTCCCGCACTCTCTCGGAACTACGTCCGCTACAGGACCATATATATACCCTAAAAAGGGGGACGGGGAGATTTGCTGTTGCTACCTACACCGAAAGAGGTCGGGCCACACGTGCACAAACACTCAAGATTATTTTCATTAAACTTGTTTGACATTCACCATACACTGTTCAAGAGAGGAGTTATTAATTACGTGTGTGACTGACCTCTGACCTGGCCAAAAGGGGGAGATGCAGGGATGTTTTCACATAAGAATCTGGGGTCTAATTCCATTCCAATGTTTGACAAGAGTATCATTAAATATTACATACTTGAAACTAACTGACTAAGACTAACCCAGGAATTTTTAATCAACATACAAGATAATCCAGAGGTCATCTGGGCTGACCTCTTGGAGAAGGCTTCCCTGGGTGTGAACTCTAGGGGGGGGGGGTTATGGGTGTTACACTCACCCCCACCACTGGGCGGCCCCTCCTCACCCCCACCACTGGGCGGCCCCTCCTCACCCCCACCACTGGGCGGCCCCTCCTCACTCCCACCACTGGGCGGCCCCTCCTCACTCCCACCACTGGGCGGCCCCTTCTCACCCCCACCACTGGGCGGCCCCTCCTCACCCCCACCACTGGGCGGCCCCTCCTCACCCCACCACTGGGCGGCCCCTCCTCACCCCCAACACTGGACCATCACAGGTTACACTCATGTGCACAATCACTTCACTTCCAACCACTTGGGCTGGACGGTAGAGCACCACCTCGCTTCACGTAGGTCGGCGTTCACTCCCCGACCATCAAGGTGGTTGGATAATATTTCTTACCCCACGTCCCATCCCCAATCCTTATCCTGACCCCTGTCAAGTGCTATCTTTATAGGCTTAACTTTGGCGTCCCGATGACACAATTTGCGTCACAGAACCAAAACACGCAGAGTGGTTGATGACGCAAATGACGTCATGCATTAATTGCTGAGTCCATATTATTATTAAGTATAAACATTGTGAGTGGAGGAGGAGTTTAACATTGGGTTGTGGTGACCGGGAATGTTGGACCAACCTTCCGCTACAACTCAGGTGCCCCCATGGACATGCCACAGTGTAGGACTGGCTTGGTGCTTTACCCAGATACTTCCCTGCCTCCCAACACAAGGCCACCTCCGGCATGCTGTGGCATCACCTCCCCAAGTACAAGGGTCACCCAGCCTGTGGCAGCTATTCACTTGTAACGTTGACCAGACAACACACTACAAGGTGAAGGGACGACAACGTTTCGGTTCGTCCTGGACCATTCTCAAGTCCGAATGGGACTTGAGAAACGTCGGCGAAGGTGAAGGGAGCGAAACGTGGTGGTGCCTTCACCTTGTAGTGTGTGGTGTGGTCAACATACTTTAGCCCCGTTATTGTGACTCCTCGCCTGCTTATAATGTAGCCTTTAACTCCAGTAGGTGCAACATCACTTGAAGCCATTCTCCTAAGTCATAACTCCAAGACCAGTGTAGCTGCCAACATTCATTTACAACTGCCAGCACCAATGACAATAATAGTAACAATAATTACCACAATAAAATCAATAATGACAATCGTCGCCAACATCTATTAATATTTCAATATAAAATGATTAGTTATGACACGGCCATGAGCATTATGAGTAAAGCAGTGACTGCTCTATATGGTAACAATTAACACCAAGACACAACAAATGAACATTTTACACAAAGGTCCCACCAAGATTGGTTTGATCTAAAATATGCCACCACAACCACCCTTTGCCTCTAACATGCCTCAGCAAAGAACTGGATATAAATTGACATGTGGCAATAATGTCACCCCTACACTGGCACACAAGGGTACCTGTGTCACCCCTACACTGGCACACAAGGGTACCTCTGTCACCCCTACACTGGCACACAAGGGTACCTGTGTCACCCCTACACTGGCACACAAGGGTACCTGTGTCACCCCTACACTGGCACACAAAGGTACCTCTGTCACCCCTACACAAGCCCCTGTGTCACTCCTACACTGGCACACAGTGTCAGAGTAGTTAATAAATGGAATGCATTAGGCAGTGATGTGGGAGGCTGACTCCATACACAGTTTATAATGTAGATATGATAGAGCCCAGTAAGCTCAGGAACCTGTACACCTGTTGATTGACAGTTGAGAGGCGGGACCAAAGAGCCAGAGCTCAACCCCCGCAAGCACAATTAGGTGAGTACACAAGGGTACCTGTGTCCCCCCCCTACACCAGCCCCAGCCCTGGCCACCACCACCACCACCAACAATAGGGCCGTGGACCCACTCATCAATATTCGCGTCGCATGAATCGATGTTGATCAATAATGGCCCCCCCTCCCCCCCCTCCAACACCACCACTTGCCTTCCTGCACCTTTACCCTCGGAAAGTGAACTCCTTTAAGCTACCTATCTTCTGGCTACCTTGTTTACCTTCCGGGGATCAACGGCCACGCGGCCCGGTCCCCGACCAGGACTCCCGCTTGGTCGTCTGGTCAACCAGGCTGTTGAACGCGGCTGTTCGCAGCCTGACGTATGAATCACAGCCTGGTTGATCAGGTATACTTAGATGTTTGTCGAGTTCTTTAACACTGTGAGAGGTCGACCAGTTATGTTCCTTACGTGTAGCGGGAGAATGTTGAGTAGTGTTGGGCCCTTCATGTTGATACTTCTCTCTCACCGTACCTGTTGCACCTCTCGTTTGGTGTACAAGCCTCACACGTGTACAAGTGCATGAATACGCATAAAAAAGAACATATTGGCAGGGTATTAAAAGTATCAACACTGCAGAAGGCCAATAGGCCTTGTGCAGTTACCTTGTTCTTATGTTAGATCATCTTCCAAGTCTACAACATTAACAAGTTTTACAACATGTCATCTTCCTCAAGTTGTGGTTTTATTAAACAAAAAATCTACGACTACAGAAGAATTAGGTTACAAGTAACGTATGTATTATTAAGCGTATTCTACACGTGAATTAGGCCTAGGTATTGTATGTAAGAATTAGGTCACAGTAGGCCTAAGTTGTGTGAATTAGGCCACAGTAGGACTAAATTGTGTGAATTAGGCCACAGTAGGCCTAAGTTGTGTGAATTAGACCATAGTAGGCCTAAGTTGTGTGAATTAGGCCATAGTAGGCCTAAGTTGTGTGAATTAGGTCACAGTAGGCCTAAGTTGTGTGAATTAGGTCACAGTAGGCCTAAGTTGTGTGAATTAGGCCACAGTAGGCCTAAATTGTGTGAATTAGGCCACAGTAGGCCTAAGTTGTGTGAATTAGACCATAGTAGGCCTAAGTTGTGTGAATTAGGCCATAGTAGGCCTAAGTTGTGTGAATTAGGTCACAGTAGGCCTAAGTTGTGTGAATTAGGCCATAGTAGGCCTAAGTTGTGTGAATTAGGCCATAGTAGGCCTAAGTTGTGTGAATTAGGCCATAGTAGGCCTAAGTTGTGTGAATTAGGCCATAGTAGGCCTAAGTTGTGTGAATTAGACCATAGTAGGCCTAAGTTGTGTGAATTAGGCCATAGTAGGCCTAAGTTGTGTGAATTAGACCATAGTAGGCCTAAGTTGTGTGAATTAGACCATAGTAGGCCTAAGTTGTGTGAGACCATAGTAGGCCTAAGTTGTGTGAATTAGACCATAGTAGGCCTAAGTTGTGTGAATTAGGCCATAGTAGGCCTAAGTTGTGTGAATTAGACCATAGTAGGCCTAAGTTGTGTGAATTAGGCCATAGTAGGCCTAAGTTGTGTGAATTAGACCATAGTAGGCCTAAGTTGTGTGAATTAGACCATAGTAGGCCTAAGTTGTGTGAGACCATAGTAGGCCTAAGTTGTGTGAATTAGACCATAGTAGGCCTAAGTTGTGTGAATTAGACCATAGTAGGCCTAAGTTGTGTGAATTAGACCATAGTAGGCCTAAGTTGTGTGAATTAGACCATAGTAGGCCTAAGTTGTGTGAGACCATAGTAGGCCTAAGTTGTGTGAATTAGACCATAGTAGGCCTAAGTTGTGTGAATTAGACCATAGTAGGCCTAAGTTGTGTGAATTAGACCATAGTAGGCCTAAGTTGTGTGAGACCATAGTAGGCCTAAGTTGTGTGAATTAGACCATAGTAGGCCTAAGTTGTGTGAATTAGACCATAGTAGGCCTAAGTTGTGTGAATTAGACCATAGTAGGTGTGAGACCATAGTAGGCCTAAGTGTGTGAGACCATAGTAGGCCTAAGTTGTGTGAATTAGACCATAGTAGGCCTAAGTTGTGTGAATTAGACCATAGTAGGCCTAAGTTGTGTGAATTAGACCATAGTAGGCCTAAGTTGTGTGAGACCATAGTAGGCCTAAGTTGTGTGAATTAGACCATAGTAGGCCTAAGTTGTGTGAATTAGACCATAGTAGGCCTAAGTTGTGTGAATCTGAGTTATGATAAAAATCAAATAAAATAACATTAGAAAATACATCAATGGCAGAGACGAAAAAGTGACAAT